>LVTN01000024.1:197595-214169 GCA_001649415.1 Musa itinerans | reverse complement strand
TGATGAAGAGGAAGGAGTCGAAAGACAAGAGGAAGAAGACGAATTCAATGAAGATGATTTGTGTGAAAATGACGATAATATTGATTATGATGAATGACTTTGATGTAAAATTTTATTGTTTTAAATTTTGAAACTTTTTGTTAATGTGACATTGTGATTTTGTATCTTAGATTTTCTTAATTTAATAGCATATTTTTATTTAAAATTTTAAATAATTATATTATATATTTTTATATTTTAGTGCCTCGCTTCGCTCGGGCGAGCGCCTAGCACCTCGGGCGTTTTTGGACTTTGGCACTTAGCGTTTTTTAAATCACTAATCTTGCTCATCTTCGATATGGGACTAATTGAAGTGTTACACAATCAAAAGTCCCAAACTATTGAGAATATGAAAATTAGCTTGTGGTGGCAAGGGTGAACATGATTAAAGTGGTTTTCGGGTGCCAACATACTAGTTGGTTTCAAGTACAAATCATCAACCATGACATATACCATGCATTTTTTTATTTCAACTCTCTCAACAGAATGGTAGTATTGTTATTAAATATTTAGCCAAAACTACTGTTGATATTTAAAAGAAAGTAAATGGTTAAATGTAATTTTTAGTCTCCTTGTATGCCACAATTGCATTAAAGAATGCTCATGCTTAAATGAGACTTAAACCTGATGCGTCTTCAGTGCTTATCTTGAAAATTTTCTGATTCCCTAACAAACCCAAATCAATGTTTTATATGTGTAGATCATTATGAACCCATTGAGTAACACAATAATCATGTTTGGTTACAAATTCCATGTGGTTTCAAGCTGGATCCTGATAGGATGGCATGAGAGCATTCAATCATGAAATAATTTACACCATTCCATTGGGGTCCAAAACGTCCAAAAACATTTTGGTCCAGTCATTGGACCCAGGTGCTCTAATATATGCATATGTATATAATAGATATATAGGTACAATATGTGGAATTGTGGTATCATAATTCCTTTATCTCAATTTCTGATGTTAGGATCAATTGAATACTCAGGACACTTCCCTAGTAGGCGCTGCATGGATTCCAGTGCTAGATTGGTCCTTCCACTCAATTTTCAAATATTTTATTTAGCTAAATTTGTACAGGAAGAATATTTCTTCTCTTAGTTTTTATCATGTATATTTTTAAGGTGAAATCTAGTTCAATACTCATCTCAGATTGATGACTCTTCCAAAATATTTATATGAAACTTAACTTAGCTTCTAGTATGAAATAATTGTTGCTTATCAAATTCTCGGAAGAACCTAACTCCTAAGGAAGGTAAACCATGTGCAAACTATGTCACATATTGCAGATTGTATCAGTTTTCCCATGAATTTAGCTTTATTTACATTTTAAGTAGGCATCTTGTCTTGATATGGTTGGCTAGTTTTGCAGATGGAAGTTGGAATTGAAGATTGCTTGCACATTGAATTCGAGTATAGTAAAAGCAAGTAAGCCCTGTATATGGTATTATACTTTTCTGGTCAAATTTGCACTACTCGTCCTCTAATGGGAATTGGTTTTATCCAGATACCATCAGAAGGATGTTATAATTGGCAAGATATACTTTCTTTTGGTAAGAATCAAATTAAAAAATATGGAACTTGAGATAAGACGTCGAGAATCTACTGGTTCAGGACCTAATACTTATGTTGAGACTGAGACACTGGCAAAATATGAATTGATGGATGGTGCTCCTGTAAGAGGTATGTAACAGTGAATTCTTACATGCACACATACTTTACTCTTCAAATATCTTATGTATGAAATCCTTCAATATCATCATTTTTATTAGGTATATCATGTGTACAGAATTAAAAATTATTCACATGTTGGAGGTCTTATTCCCATTATGTTAGATTTCACTTTCTGCTTAGTTTGTTTTTTTGGGTATTATCTCAAGAATAACCAACCAGAAGAACTAGTTTAGAAAAATGAGAATTCACAAGAATGTAATGATTCACAATATCTTATTTCAACATATTGTCGTTTCATGATTCACAATGGATTTAATAGAAACTATAAATAAAGATTTAAATATTCTTAATTTAATTAAAGATATGACCTTTTACATATATCAATACATGTAGCCAACCCTAAATAATTGTATATCTTTAGTTGCTTAAGTTTTGATCACCACAGTATAATAACTAAATTTTCTTAGTTGAAGCTTGGGTAATGTACTATTGGTGTAGTTGTAGTATATTAGGTGTTAAGATGATTTCATGAACCTTGGGTGCTTTTGCACATTGCATTGTCTGATGCAGATATATACAATAAAATATTCAAATTCTTTGGGATTTGATCCATTTTCTCAATAGGCCACAGAGGGATCCACAGTCTCCATATGAGCTTTGTCCACATGCAGTTAGAGCATCCCTTATATGGCACAGGTTCATGATATGTTTACAAATGGGACAGGTTCAACATGTAATCTTGAAAGGTAGACTGTTTATGGATTTAGATGGCAACAATATCCTTGTAGGCTCTGATTGATGCTTGAAAACCTTTTATATCATCTTGAAATAAAAGCAAGGAGTCATGATAAAGCGATGGAGGCACCTTTTTATTTACTTCATATGCTCCTTTTTATTTACTTCATGGGTTCTCATTGGGATGGCCATCTGTGTTTCTGCCTGCTACCATCTTCACTTGTCTGTATCTTTCTAAATCATTTAATCTGCCTTGGACTTCTTACTCTCTCTTCTCTTCTCTCTCTTTCTCTGTTCATCTTCTGTTATTATGAATTCAATTTCTCCTTTATGCTTACGGAAAAGCTCAATTTTTCACCTTTTCCTTGCATTGATCCTCTTATGTCATTTACCATATGCTCCTTGCAAATGGTTCATGTTACAATATCTTAGTAATGTAACCAATAGTTCCACAAGTCTGTCTAATTAGTCCAGAAAACATGCGTATAAGCCAAACTGTCTACCTAAGTTTTTCCGTGAAAAGTTGCTGGTCTTTTTCTTGATTTTCTTACTAACTTTCATAGAACTTAAATGTTTGTGCTTTCTGACAGTATGACTGTACTTCCATGTCACATGTGCTATTCAGCATAGCAGGTACATGCATACTGCATCAACCTTTCAGTTACTCCATAAATCCAGCTTTAAGCTTGAATTTGAAAGTCCAAGTTTGGAAATGGAGCATGCAGATATAAAATTTTCTTCTCTTCTCTTTTTATTTTTCTTGGAATAAATAATGACTAAGAAGCCCATCATCATCTTTAATGAGATAAGAGAAAACAAGAACAAGGTCGGGAGAGAAAGGGGGAGATGCAGATAAACAAAAGCCAATACCATGGTTTGGGGTGCACAAAAGACATTGTAGAGTTCACACAGTAGCCATCGGTAGTTATTCCTTCCAAAGAAATCCCACATAAAGATATCATAGTCATGTACATTATCTAAGGCTATCAGGGTTCACTACTAGTTTTCTCTGATATGTGAAGCCTCTTATGATTAGTTGCTTACTTTTTTACAGTTGTTCTGCTCTATCTTTGTTAATTTGACAGGGGAATCAATTCCGGTCAGATTATTCTTGAGCCCTTATGAGTTGACACCTACATATCGCAACATCAACAACAAATTCAGTGTGAAGTATTACCTGAACCTAGTTCTCATGGATGAAGAGGATCGGCGCTACTTCAAGCAGCAAGAAATCACAATATATCGCCTCCTGGAAACTTCTTAGTTTCTGCACTTTGAAGGGATTCGAAGCCTACTTAACATCTAAGTGAATGGATTAACAGGATTATGAGGAATATGATTCCATATGCCAAGATCTTTTCCCCATGCTTATCAGTATGAATTCAGGAGAACTGGTAATGTTGCATGTGTATCAGCTAGTTGGTCTCTGTTTGTAGTTGTATATTTTCTTGTCATGTTTCCTGTAGTACACGATTGATCTTTATCATCCTTTTGAAGACACCCATATCTCATATGATACAGTGCTCTAGTCGACTCTGGCATAAAATTTTATTTGATTTTGGCTGACAGATGGGACTATAGTAAGAGAAACTGCTGTTATTCTATGTAAATGACATCCACTTGACACTTTCTGCTACTGTGGGGGCCTTCAAGAAACCAATTGTAGCCTCTTTTTTTTTTTTTTTTATGAGAAACAGATCCTCCAGGATTGCACATTATTGCATATATTTTCTTTATGAGACTTGTATACTTTGATGTGACAAGTAACAAGAAATCTTTATTCTTAACTATTTGAGAAAATTCTCATCATTGAGGCATTGCCAATTGTGAAAGAGCCCTTTGCTTTTTGTTGCTTTCAAGGCTGCTTCTGCTGCTTTCCTCCCCCCTCCCCCTCCATCTCTCTAAGATTCTTAGCATTTGATTGCTAAGTGACTGATGATGAGTTAGAATTGATTGCATCTGCTGGATAGCACAACACAATTTCAGTTTATATTTTATTGTAGCTACTACATTTTATTAAATAAATTTCTATTCTCAACCACTATTACATGAATGATTGAAACAGGAAGAAAACAAATGGAACAAGATTACTTGTCAATCTACAGATGGTTTTGTAGTCTGACACCTCTCACTAAAGCAGTGCATCTTTTTCATCCTTGGAAGTAATCATCTTTGGATCTGTTCCAAGGTGAAAGAAGGTATATAATATACCTAGTAATAATCAAGGATAGCATAGAGAATACAATATTGGACAAGGCTTTTGTATGATTGTATCTGTCTAAATATTGAGTAAAGATTTTTGTTTTTTTTTCTTGAATGTTTACCTTCAAATCTAAAATCTTACGATAAATTATCAAAGTCTTTACTAAATCACTACTCCATGTAGCTTTGATCAGTACACTACAATAAAAACAACAAGAAGGTCATAAAAGCATAGTAGTTGCAAAGGTCTTATCTAGTTGCAGTATTAAGCACATTACTTTCTTCAATTCAATAGTTTATTGGTAGGGATGAGGTCAATTTTGACACTCTTGCTGATTAAGATTGGCATTCCATTCCATGGCTTCCAAAAATACTAAATGAATTTAGCAAAATAAAGGTACCACAGTTAGTAATATAAATAAATAAACAAAGATTTTATAAATGAATGACACAAATAATCAAGCTATAATGACATGACAACACTTGCCAAATTGATTATGACATGGCTTTTTTGTTGTAGATATGTGTGACTTTCTCATTGGCTGCTCCAGGTGGTGGCCCACCAAAATCTCTTCACCACCAAACATGCTGAAAATTGAGATACCAAACACAACACACTCTAGTTTGTATTAGTTGTTATCTTTTTAAGATTGATTGGGTAGCCCATTTTGCTATATTTTATGATCACATTGCCCAAAAAAAAAAAAAAAAAACTAATTTTTTATTATATTAAATTGTGAACCAAACTCAAACATTAAGATTTTACTATTTTGTTATTGTTGGTGTTTTTTTCTTTTAAGATTACAAATAAAAATACCATAAAAAATGCACAAAATTATCAGGATGTTTCAACAGAGCCATAATAGGCAAAACAAGCTTAGTTCCAATCATAATAGATATGACCTGAACCATATCAACCAGTCCAGTTACATCCTACAAGCCATCAAACAAGCAATGTCAAAGTTGCTTTGCAAGGAACACCACCAAAAACAGGTTCCACTTCCCATGGAAATCTTGAGAGAGAACAAGTAGCTTCTCATCTTAGCCCAATGATTCTGCCCTCCCAACCAAACAAGATCTTGACAGGGGATGATGATATCACCACCACCTTCCTGCAATGGACTGGTTGCATGCATGAACATCAAATGTCCTGAGAGTCCACCATACCACAAACTCTGATTAGAATAAACTCATGGCCACAATGACTCCACATGGGACTTTGTTTCTCCCATCTCTCTTCACAGCAGGCAAAAGAAGAAGAAAAAGGAACAGCACTATGGATTAGAGTACATCATGTAGGGCAGTGGGAGAAATGAAGTGGGATGGAGGATGTCACAGGGAGTATTTGTCTTCTTCCCTTCTTTTCCAACCCAATCATTGGTTTTAGACCTAACATTACCTTTTTGATATGATATGCTTCTCCCCCATCTACTTCCAATTTAAAGACTTCTTTACCCCTTCTTTCCCCATTCAATCACCACATCATAATATTTAAGCTTAAATTAATGATATTACACTCTTTTTATTTTGTATACAATCTAATCCATGCTTCCAATTTATATGTAAAACTAAAGTGGAGATTTCATATACAAAATATTGCTAAAGCTGTTCATCAATTATCTTGTTCTTGGACACCCAAAATAAATTCCAAATTAATTGTATATATTTAACCCAACAACAAAACTCAAGTTAATCATTTGTGTTATATATATATATATATATATTTAAACTCATGTCCAAAACAAAGACTTCACACCAATATTGCTGCAGTTATTCATTAAATATTATTTTTTGGGTACCAAAAACAAATTAATGAAAAATTGATCCATTAATTTTATATATCTAAATTATGAAATTCAAAATATTTAAAATCAAATCAATAACAGTAGACTCATTTGGTGCTATATATAATCAAATTCATCATTTTCAGATGTGATACAAAATCTAAAATTCACAAAAAATATTATTAAATATTTATTAGATCCCTTCTCTTGTGGCAATCAGTCATTGTGAAGAAAAAAAAAATCATACTAATCCCTTTCTTGGATTAATTAATTTGGCAATGATAAGCTTCTCTTCGTTATTGTAATCTCACGCTTAAAAAGTCAGACTAGACATGCTTTATATGTCATCTCACTACCTATCGAAGATTGCTTTGCACAATTAGATATAATATATATATATATATATATATATCTAATTGTTAACTTTAGATAATAACATAAATTAACTAATGGTTAACTTTACTATATATATATATATATATATATGTTTCCTCCATCATTTGAACTATAGAATCGGCCGAATTTAAATCTAATTCTTCTTTTATTAGTTCTGATGAAGAAATCATAAGAACAGCCCAACTCAATATGATTAAATATACAAATCATTGAATAGTCTTGAAGGCTAATTTTTTTTTCCTTGGGTGTGTTCCTTAACCATGCTTTACGTTTGAGCATAGTGAGGTCATAAGTCCATTCTCGTTGAATCTTTATTTATTTATTTATAATAATTTTGTTTTGAAAAATTATTTTGTAGTTGATTTTTTATTTATTCGTTGATCAAAGGAAATGAGACAGAATATCAAAAAAAATGTGAAACTAATAAAATCAAAGCGCAAATTTTGTGAATTATAGTTCGGTAAGAAGGAAAAAGAAAATATTAGAATGTAAATTAAATTTCCTATCTAAATTTTATTTCACTATCTAATCTCTATTTATATTTATATATTTTTTGTATCCATATGAAAGGAAAATTTTAACATCGTAAATTGTTGTGTATCCCTTTATAAGTCAATTTACATGCTATGTAAATCAAAATTGAGAATAATAAACCACGTACACATGCTACAAATAATAAATATTAATAATGTATTTGAAAATATTATCTTTACTTAAAAAAGTATAATAAATAATATTTATATGATTTAGTGATTTGTTATGATTAGATGGAAGACTATACATGGGGCTGAAGTCATGTAGAGCTAATTACGTATTATCATCTTTACTTAGCTACCCTTAGCATTTCGGTCCTTACATTTTAAAAAAATTATATTGATATATCTATAGTTACGAAAATGAAACATGGTAAAAAAAATTAACGTTTCAGTTGGTGGTGATGGATGACATTAGTGGTGGTGACTGTAGAGCAATGACGGAGCGCTCAACGGCTCCATGATGGAGTGATGCTTGCGGCACATAATCATTAGTGTCGGTCTTGAAATCATCAAAACCTTGCTAGTGGCTCTCCCGCTCACTCTCCATAACCCTCAATAGTGTCTGCTCTTCCCCTTCACGCTTACCTCACTATTATCATTGGTTAGAGCTCTCACAATCACTTTCGCCCTATCGACCTCCCTAACTTCCCCCACTGTCTTATCTCTGCCACTCTTTACTAGGTTCAGTAGTGTAATCGTAGCATTTTCTCTCGCCCTCCCACTCCCCCCAACTACCAAATCTACTAAGATATTGACATTATCCACTCTTGGAATACCTCCATACTCTCGTTGTATCCTCTACCACCGTTTCTACCCGTCCTTCACCACTAACATGAAGAGGGGCGGCACGATGCCCAGCTCAACATGGGTGATGTGATTGAGTGGGTAGAGGGCTAGGGCGAAGAGGGCCTTGAGCGTGTCCTCGATTGAATTATTTGGCGCATCAGGGCTGCCAAGGAGGTCCATAAGGGTGACAATGAGAGACTTCTTTGACCCGATAATAGAGCGGTATGCTTCGACGAAGAGGAGGCTGTAAAGGATTACAATGGTGTGTTGGTTGGCAGTGGGGGAGAGGAGGTGGAGGGCGACGATGAGGGTAACGAGGATGCCTGGGGTGCACATGAGCGCCTTGCGGGTGGAAATGGAGAGGTTGAAGAGGGTAGAAGTAGCGTTCTTTTAGGCCTCGGGCGCAAACGAGTGGTGGTGGTGGTAGTTGAGGAGGTGAGCGACAAAGAGGGGTATTACACTAGCGTTGGTGAGGGGGGCATGTATCTCCGGGTCCTACTTCGATAGACGATGAATTTTTGTGATAACTTTCGCAGCGAACTTCGATTCTACAGCAATGGAGCACCGACACAAATGTAGATTGACAAAATGGCCACTTGGCAACTGTGTCGATGCTAATGGTGTCACCGTTTACCATTACCGACATCGTTTTATCTTCATAATTTTCAATGATAAAATTCAACGTTAGAGTAAATAGATATAGCTGTTTCACTTTTATAATTATGGGGATGTCATTATAATTTTTTTAAGTATAGGAACCCGAATACTAAATATAGTTGACTATAGGAGTAATATGTATTTAGCCTAGTTATATAACATCCCTTCTCATCAAACTAATTTTTTTATGCTAATTTTTATGCTAATTTTTTTATGCTAATATTTATGAATATTTATGAAAAAAGGATGGTAGATTATCAATTTGAACCATTTCATTTTCTTAAAAAAGAAAATATTATGTATATAATATATGAAGAGAGAGGATAGAGTTATTTTTTAAAATTTAAAAAATATTTATTATATATATATATATATATATAATATTATTATACGTGTATTCGAACATGAGATTAATTACTTGTGTAATAATATATTAAAAAATTCGAATGTATGAATAGAGACAGAGAGGACAGAGTAAATAAATAAATAAATAAATTATGGGGGTTAATTGATTAATATCAATTGAGCCTTATGATTAGGTCAATTGATTAATTATTTTGCAAGAAAGAAATTTCGGCGGCTTTACCCTTCTTGTTATTTTATAATTAATGTTTTATATTTAGATATCCCTCCAATCCCAAAGCGAGAAAAGACTTGTGAGAAATTATTAAAAGGGGATTAATTTCCTCCATTTTGTTCTCCGCAGGGCTCAGTGAGAACCTTTTCGAGCGCTCTGACAAGAGGAATTAGGATCATTTTTCTCCACCCAAATCGCTCCTTTCTCGCCTTTTTACTGTCAATTTCGGCTTTTCCTCCGGTTTTACGCCAAAATCGTGTTTTTCCGCAATATCTCGGAGGAAAGGAGGGATTTTGAGGGTGATCAGGCGATGGGGGCGTAGAATTTCTCCGGTTTACTTTGGCGGATCTTGATCTTTTTTTTCTTTGTCGATCTGGTTTATTACCGTTAGGGTTATATAATTCCTTTTTTTTTTCTCTTAGTCTGGTTTCTGCTGTCATTTTGGAGCTTTTGTGCTGTAAATTGTTACTGCTGGATTTGTTGTTCGGGTGGTTGCTGTTGTGGTTCCGAGATAAAAAGATCGGATTTTGTAGCCCAGGGTTCGTGGGTTTAGGAATTATTGATCAGCTGCAGTGCTTCAGTGAATGTTTGAGTAGGTTTTCACAGTAAAAATCCCATCTTTCTGCTGATTTGTTGCCCGATCTTGTTCGTGTCCCTGTAACGTAGCTAAATTTCGAGTCCTTGGTGGTGGGAAACTCTAGCTGCTGGAATTCTTGGTCGTTACTAGTGTTGCAGTAGAGTTCGGATTGTCTTGGTAGGTAATGGTGCTTGGAGTTCGGTTCTTAGTTGCATGGAGGTGAGGTCGGAGCAGGGCTTTATGGCTAGTAGAGATTCCTCCTCCTTTAACGTCAGTTTGCAGACAAGTCCACTGCAGCCACAGCCGCTGGAGATGCAGAGCATGCGATTAGCTTACACGGCAGATGGCACGGCGATCTACAAGCCGATATCCAGTTCATCTCCTGCTCCTCAGCCTCCACCTACTTACCTGGGAGGAGGTGGAGGGAGCATCGCAACTGGAGATGGTAGCACTGCCTCTGCTGCGGTACCACCCCATGGCCTGAACATCAACGTGGGAGAGCCGGTGAAAAAGAAGAGAGGGCGGCCGAGGAAGTACGGACCTGATGGCCTTGCCCTGACCTCCTTAGCTGCTGCTGCTTCAGTGTCATCATCTTCTCCTACTGCTGGGACCGGTCATCTGGCACCCTCAGGCTCGGCTGATGCCAAAAAGAAACCAAAGGGCCGTCCACCTGGTTCTAGCAAGAAGCTGCAGATGGGTGTTCTTGGTATTTGCAATGTTACCTCTTTGTTACTGCTTGCATTTGTCATGAAGCAGTGGATCCATATGCATGCGTAAATACATCAGCCTTTAATATTTTGGTGGAGTTGAGCTCTCATTCTATGTTCTTAATTGCCTGGTATCATAAGGAGAAGCTGATGCTTGCATTGTGTAGTGTGAATTGTTTCTGCTCAGGATTTTAGTTTTTGTTCGGGTGGATTGTTGTTGAAATATGTTTTTACTGAAACCTGATAAACTTAGATATGATTGATTGATGCTATATGCATTATTTGTTATGTGTAGCCTTGTAAAGTTTAATATATGTCATAAGTTGTATGATAAATGCATATATTGTCTGTGGTCCATCAATTGATCTAAAAGTTGTGTTTTTTCTTTTTCCAATGATTAATAGTTTGATTTCCTCTCAGAAAACGTCACAATGATTTTTTTACTTGAATATTAATGTCAGAAAAGTTATGTAGTTCCTGTGAACACTCGAAACATAATATTATCTGGTGCTTTGCAAATTCTTATGAATGTCTGTTTGTTTTCCTTTTTCTGATAGCAATTTTATATTTCCTTTCCACTTCTTTGTAATCGTTCTAAATGATTTGCAGGATCAGCAGGAACTGGATTTACACCTCATATTATTACAGTAATGGCAGGAGAGGTATCCATTTTCTTCCTTTGAATAATGAGACAATTTCATATACGGAGGATAATAGGTTATATCTAACTAATTTACTTTTCAAAGTTATCATGAATCAATAAGGCATATGTAACCTTACTCGTCTCTGAGTTGCTTTATGATATCACAATGTACAATTCTTTGTCTTTTCACTTCCATTTATTCTGCAAACCCCTTTATTCAGATTTTTGTTATAAATTTTTTTTGAATTATGACAAGAACATAATTTGCAGTCATCTTTTACTAGTCTTCATATTTTTAACAGCAACATCTGGATGTTGATAACACATTGTACCTTTTAGTAACTTCGGTTAATTATTGAGGTCTTTCTTTTGAAGGAAATATTTCGTATTGTAATATATCAAAGCATTTGATTTTTTATCATGTTTCACTTGTTTATTACTTATGAACCATACTTAAGAGATGCATGCAATTTCTGTAGTTCATGTTTCTGTACTGATTATTTCTAATTCTGGGGTATGATGTGGTCTGGCAAAACAAAAATTTTTCTAGGGAGCCAACTAAATTAAACATAGAAGATAAGAAAGATTTTTTTGCAAAAAATGAAATCTGACAATAATGAAATATGAAAAAAGACATGTTTAAAGTAAGCATAAAGTATATCAACTTGAGCTTAATTTTCGTAGTCCATTCTCTCTAAACAGGGTTCCAGCAGGGTCAACCCTGGAAAGTAAAATGTATTGCCACCTGGAAAAGCTAAGCTAGATCATCTTAATATGCAGCAAAGAAAGAGGTGTGAGTGGTCAACAGATAAAAATGTACTTTTGAAGTAAATTACTGAATTTTAAATAAAGTGACAAAATAATAATCGATAAAGAAAAAAATAGGATTGCTGAATTGGATGATGAAAAACTGTCAATAAAAAGTGAGAATAAGACAATCTTGTTATACCTTTTAGCATAAACTTTTTAGTGATACAATCTACTGATTCAGAGACCTTGAAACTAATTCCACAAAAGAACCAAATTTCATTTGGAGTTATTCATGTACTCTGATGCAATTTCCCCAACCTAATCTCTTGTACTATTGGAAACGTTTATTATGTGGCGATGTAGGATACAAAGGACTCTTACTTAACCTTTTTGTTTATCAAATGAGGAAAACTACTTATGAATATAACTGGGTTGGGAGAATAAGCAATTTGGATAAATGCTTTAGATCAATAAAAATTATTGGCAAGGGGAGTAGATGTAAAACTAGTCTGTCATGTTTGCTGAAACTTTACCTGGGCTCTCACTAACACCTATTTGAACATGAGATGCCTCATAATGTTGAAACAAAATTTTTTACATATTTAGTGCAACTATTCTTTCCCTGTGTGTGCCTTGAATTTTGTTTCTCTCTCCTTTCTGGAATGGACACTTGGGTTTCCATTTCATGTGCATATTCATCTGTAAACTGTGACTTGTTATTATTACTACTACTACTACTACTACTACTACTACTACTACTACTACTACTAACCGTATGCTCTGATAATGTGTCAAGACCAGTATTCAAAACCATGCTTGGTTTTATTGTTGAATAAATCAACCATTCAAAACAATCATCTGCTATTAATTATTCCCTTCTACTACTACTACTACTGCTATTATTATCATCATATGGTTGCAAAGGATCTTGTGGACCTGTCATCCACTTAATCTGACACTATATAAGTTCAAGAAATAGAATGTGGTATCATGTGAGATAACAAGTTGAATACTGATGCATGAGATAACAAGTCAGTATTTAGTTATTTTTTTAGTAATGATATTGGATGGTACAGGTCAGTATATCATCAAATGTACTGGTACCGTATGCTCTGATAATGTGTCAAGACCAGTATTCAAAACCATGCTTGGTTTTATTGTTGAATAAATCAACCATTCAAAACATTCATCTGCTATTAATTATTCCCTCTCTGGTTTCAGGATGTATCCTCAAAAATTATGTCACTTTCTCAGCATGGATCACGTGCTATTTGCATTCTTTCAGCAAATGGTGCTATATCTAATGTAACTCTTCGTCAGCCAGCAACTTCTGGTGGTACTGTAACTTACGAGGTATGAACCTTAACCAAACTAACAGATTCTAGTCTTTCAATAACCTCCACCATCTGCTGTGTATGGCACTTTGCTTTCCGTCACTTCATCCTGTTCATTTGTTCCTTGAATTATCTTTGCAAAAGTATGCATCATAATTGAATTGTTTCAATGCAACTAATTTACACTAGAAGATCTTCCAATCGATGTTTGACAGCTTTAGAAAAATATGCCTGATTTAATTGATGATTTTGAAGTGTTGGATTTTAGGAACAGCCTTTACCAACTGACAATTGGAAGTTATTCAGTAACCTTTTATAAAAATATATGAGTTCTTATTAGGCTTAAGTGCATGCCTTTTGTGAGATGTACTTAGAATATAGTAAGAAAGATGTCCACATCTTGTTGTTGATAATTTGTAAGTCTAGTCTTCTGACAGGAACTGTATAAAAACTGGAAACTGTGCTATCTTCGTTGTTCCTTTGGTTGACCTTTTATTCCCGGTTTGTAAAATTTATTAGTCACTTATAAATGTTCTTGTGTATATTTATATGCAGGGACGGTTTGAAATTTTGTCACTGTCTGGATCATTTCTGCTGTCAGAGAGTGGCGGACAGCGTAGTCGAACAGGTGGCTTGAGTGTTTCACTTGCTGGCCCTGATGGGCGAGTTTTGGGTGGAGGAGTCGCAGGACTTTTGATGGCAGCAACCCCAGTTCAGGTCTGTTGCTCTAAAATTGTTTAAAACGTCAGGAAGCCAATTAGGAATTGAGATTCTGAATATTCACAGTTAGTTACATAAATATGATTTATGCTTACTTTTTCCTTCAAACTTTTACCGACATCAAGTTTTAGTAATGGATCATAGACAATCAATACGAGCTTGGTGCTTCCAACTTATTAGAGCTCTATGCAAATGTGTTGAATTAACTGTATAAAAAACCTTTACCTGCATGGTTATGTAGGATCGACCTGGCATTGCGTAAATGTACAATGTGAATCTACTTTTCTGAGGCCCCAAACTTCTTATTATGATAGTGTCCACCTGCTAGTCATCCTTCAAGCAATTGGTGAAGCCATTTAACTTCTGCCACCATCTCAAATCTTCATTCAGATGTTTCCTTCACGATCCACTTGAAAGGTTACTCTAGGCTGCTTGAATACGTAAATGGTGGCTCTTTCGAGTGATGTGATGGTGCAGTCTCTATGATTAAAACTTATATGGGTAAAATTTAGAAGGGTTTGACATATCAATTGTCATGTAAATCGGTTTTCCAACTGTATCTTAATATTTACACTGAGTGATCATAATATGTTAGAATTGTTCTTTGCAGGTAGTTGTGGGGAGCTTCATACCTGTTGTTAAGAAAGAATCAAAACAAATTAATCCTATAGACCTGGCATCTGCAAAGGCTGCCCCAGGCGGGATGACAGGAGCCAGCAGCCCGCCTTCACGGGGCTCCTTGAGTGAATCATCAGGTGGCCCCGGGAGCCCATTCAACCACAGCAGCGGCGCATGCAACAACAGCAATCAGCATGGCCTTGCTAACATACTGTGGAAATAACTCATTTCTACTTGTACTTCTAGTGTTTTAAACCCTTAATAAGCTTAGTTCAAGTGAAAAGGGGGGACAGATTGCTGAAATTTTCGCTGATTCTATTAGTTCTGTCCTGGTGCAATGTGTTGGAGACAAACTCTTGCTTTCATGTAGCTTTTTCGACCTTTGATGTATTATACTGAAGTTGTTTCAGAATATTGTCATGTATGAAATGTTGTCATGTTCCAATCTATGTGCTTGTCTGGCCCAATCCTAAGATCTTTAATTCCATTTCAGTTTGAGTTTGTGTTGTGGTAGGATCTTTCTTGATTCTTTCAGTGCTGTGGGCATCCGCAGTTTCCTTCTTCTTACTCTGAGCTTCTAAACAGAGTGGTTTGGCACTACAATGCTTTGTGCTCCAATGCAGAACTATTTAACTTCTGTAGCTTATTCCAAACTTCAAAAATGCCAATTAGTTTAGTTCATAACTATTATAATTCTCTCTATGTATGACACTATATATATATATATGTGGATGTATTAATTCTGTGACATTCTATGACTAAAAATGGAAAGGGCTATACTAATACACTTATTCTCAGACAGCAACATCAGCAGGAAAGTGCTTGCTTGGGTAGTAGAAGGTGACAGAAGAAGAGTGCAAGGAGAGAGAGAGAGAGAGAGAGAGAGGGTGCAGGAACAGTACAAATGAAATGGAAAGAGAAAGAGAAAGGAGATAAAAGAAGAAAAGAAGAAGAGGAATTAGACCATGCTGCAAGTTTGGTATTCTATTCTCTGGTGATTGCTTGAGATGGGTTTGGAGGGCTTCTCTCCAAGATGGAACTCTTAATGTGCTTATGGGACACTCAAAAGACATAAAACCTATTACATAATTTTAAACCAATACCATTTATTAGTAGCTTTCTATCATCCTACCTTTTGGTGCCATTATAACCCTCTGTTGTGTCTCTGTCAGGATATTTCACATATAGACCTCTTCCTCAAGTTACAATCCATGTCAACTTAATATAGTTTTTTAGGAATATTAATGTCAATCTTAATTTTCAAGCTTTTTAGTTTTTCAAGAATATATATATATCTTAAATTTAAAGAAAAAAATATAATAATAATTTAATTTTGGACACACATATAAATATTTCATCTATTCTAATACAATTTTACGAGCTAATTACATATTACCTCGATCATAATAATATCATTTGCTCTAATATCATTAGCTATATTAATAAAAAAATAATACGCGACACTACGTGTTAGATCGATATGAATATGATGAACAAAAAAAAAAATTAATATTTCTTTTTTATTTTCAGTGACTTTACTGGCAAAAGGATAATTTTAATATTTCACATATTGAAAATAAAAAGAATATTAAAATTATCTTTTTGTCTATTAATTTTTTATCAATATATCACGTGTTATGTTTTTCATTAATGTAGTTGACGATGTTAAGACAAATGTGATTATTTATTTTACTTTTAAAATTATAGAGATCTCAATATAAATCTTTTAAATACAAAAATCACGATACTAAGAGAATATAAATATAGGAGATAATATATAATTAGCTTGAATTTTGCCTATACATTACACCTAACAACATGAAGGTATATATATATATATA
>LVTN01000024.1:64883-196586 GCA_001649415.1 Musa itinerans | reverse complement strand
TCCCTTTAATATGATATCAAAAATGATATAAGATAATTAGTATTATTGGTACTATAAAGAAAGTATAATATACAAAAATTATCTAAAACTCTTTCCTTCCTATTATCACATTTATATCAACTAAGTCTGGCTTATCTATCTTCATTTCCACAAATATATATATATTTTTCCTTGAACACAATAAATAAAATAAATCACATCAATTAAATATTTAAATGATTTTTTTTGTTAATTCAGTCATTACAAAGACTTATATATATATATATATATATATATATAGAGTTTAGGTTCTTAATTTTCTTAATATTCTATCTATCGCCCCATATTAATAGGATCCAATCCCTTAATTCTCCCATAAGCTTCTGCGCGATCCGGCTCTACGGCTCTCCCAATTCGGAACCCTAGTCGGAAGAAGTGGTGCTTCCCGTCGATCACCGCCGGAAAATGTACGATTCCGCTGAATTCTAAGCGGTACGTCGAGGAGGAGTGTGGTGGCGTTCGGAAATCCGGTGTGTGTCTCTTCCCGTTTCGCTGTGATATCGGTCGGTCATCGAGAAGAAGGGGGAAGTGGGGATGTCGCTGCGGATAAAGGCGGTGGTCGATAAGTTCGTGAAGGAGCTGAAGGAGGCGTTGGATGCCGACATCCAGGACCGGATCATGAAGGAGAGAGAGATGCAGAGCTACATCGAGGAGCGGGAGCGCGAGGTCGCCGAGAGGGAGGCCGCTTGGAAAGCCGAGCTCTCCCGACGAGAAGTGAGATAAATGGTTTCTTGAATGAAAAGTTGCTTCTTTTTTCCCTTCTTTATACGGTAGAGGAATAGGAATTTGGTATTGGATTTGTCATCTGCATGTTGTTATGTCATGCTTGGCTAAATATTAATTGGGACAATTAACCATGGTAACTGCTCGATAGAAAGTGAATTTTCTTAATATACGAAATCCAAAGTGCTGCTAATGTGACACTTAAGATTTGGACGTTGGTTTTGTTTTAGAATTTTGATTAGATGATAGAGTAATGAATCCTTGGCGAAATGCGAAAGCAATTCCAAGTAGATTAAGCATGACTCTTTGTAATGTGTAGATCAGCTTTTTAGTTATGTACATATTTGTTTACCCTACCAATAAGATGAGTAGTATCTTGAGTTATGACATTCTTTCTGTGGTATGATCTAGGCCAATAGTTGGCTTGGTTTTGTGTTTTAAATCACAAAGGCTCATAGTTTGGTTGTGCATAAGCATTTGTTTGCTTGTGCTTATGGTGGATTATATCATCTTAATTGTTGCACTAGTCCATTAAAAGTCTAACAAATAGATGTATTAACATTATGACTAAAGAACAACAATTTAATGATATGCTTGTGAAAGGGTCCTTATGACAACATGCTTTAAAAGTTTTTAACAACGACTTAGCTTTCTTGTATTTTTGTCATATCAAATGGTTGGAGATTGGATGTTGTTATTGCATAACAGGATGCCACATTGCTTCTCGTTTGTTATCTACATGTCCAAGTCTCTTCATTTTTTTTGTTTGGGTATAAAGTGAACTATATGAACAGTAGTATTAATTATTATTTCAAGCATCAACTGACTTATAATTTGTGAAAGTAAAAGATAAGGCAAACTCGAGGTCCATAGAACCATATCAACTGATGAAATCGTGATTAATTTATATCTTTAAACAAAATTGTGTTACTAACATGTTTATGTAATATTCATTTATAAATACCTTTAGGATTTACATTCATCACATGATTATTACCCTGGTATAGATGGGGCTGGAGCACTGACAGTTGATATCAAATCTATGAAATAGGTTGGGTTGCTAATTAACAATTTAGCATCACGTGATTCAGTTCTTCATGAAGAAAGCTTCTTTATCATATATCTAATTTTGCATGTTAGTGCTGCGCTGAGACTCCATGAAAGACCTTATGGATTTGGACAACTTGGAAAATCTGTAGAATAACTTTTTTAGGTGATATTCCGAAATCGTCTATCTCAAGTGTGTGCTACTGCTTCAAATTGTATATTAATTTCTGTCCAATGTAGTGTGCTATCCTGAGTACTCCTTTTTTGGGGGTAAGACCTTCATCAATCAAGGCCAGGGAGTGACAAACATAGTATTAGAACATTACCAGTTCAAGTTGCAGAAGCCACATTAGGATTCACTGTGCATCTGCTAAAGTTATTTGGACTGGTGTCTCAGCTGGTTTAACCTCCCAGGTGTTGAAGCATGTGTTTTAACATTTTTGGTTAGAGAAAACTATAAATGATTGAAATTTGTTGTTCGAGGAGATATAGCTTCTGGTTATTTTCAACAAGCTGTGGCATGGATGATTTTGTTTGGTGAAGTCCTTCCATTGAATTGTGAGAATAGGAAAGTGCCATGGTAAGCATGTGATTACAAGTGTTTCTGTGGCAGTTTTTATCCTTTGAAAACTTTCCCTTCCACAGTGAATCCATCCCAATATACCATTTTTGCAATCTCATTTTGCCATAAAAAGGACCATGAATTCATACTACACTTGCTTTTTGCAGGCAGAGATTGCACGTCAAGAGGCAAGGCTAAAGGTGGAAAGAGAAAATCTAGAAAAAGAGAAGAGCGTGCTCATGGGCACAGCATCAAATCAAGACAACCAAGATGGTGCTCTTGAGATCACTGTCAGTGGGGAGAAGTATAGGTGCCTTCGGTTTTCAAAGGCAAAAAAATGACATGATCATGAGACAGAAACTAAAGTTGAAAAAAGGATATTTCTAGGGTTGATTTTGTTGTTGGTAAATGCAATTATAGTATCTAAATCTTTTGGATATTCAGTTTAAAAGTGGAAAATAAAAGCAGTTGACTCACTATTTGTTCTAAACTTTTGTGGTCACAAAGGTTCTCTCCTGGAAGGTTGTGTCTGTGCTGATGGAACAAGTTTTGCTGCCTACTAAGGATGAAGTCCTAAATTTGGGGAAATAAGATTATTTTGGTAGATATCTGTTAATCAGCTTTCATTCCCCATACTTGCCATTGCAGATTATATGACCTAGTTATAAGATCTAGTTAGAAACCTGCAACTTACTATGATGTATCTCATTTGTCCTATTCTTGCCATGGTCACAGGGAGCATGTAACCATGGCCTCATTCTTGCCACTCTGTCAAATCAGTAGTTCATGTGATATAGTGGAAACCTAATCTTGTTGAGTGAGTGTGACCAGTTGCTAGTATTATGTGGATGTTTTGGTACTCATCATGGGGCTATCCTTGGAAGGAGAGAAGGCAAAATACATAGTGCACAGAGAAGAAGGCTTCTCCATAAAGCAACAAAAGGAAAGTACAGGAAATGACAGATTGAAATCTTTTGGGGGGACTAACTTGTGTGTATCCAAAGACAATTATGCTGGCCTCAGTGTGTTCTGTACAAGAAGCAATATTGTGGATGTGACAGAGCCATTCACATTCTGTGTTGTTGAATCCACAGTTGGTATCATTTGAGCTCTGTCTCCCTCCTTTCACTGGATTTCACTTGGATATACTTCTTTTTGTTGTATCAGACATGAACAAGAAGACATTTGATGAATGTTTAGTGTGATGAACAACTGATTACACTTGCAGCAATCCTAGTACTTACCTACACATGATGAATGAAGAAGGTGTTTTAGAACTTTGTTGGCTTCTACAAATGTAAGCAAAGCAAAAGGAGCAAGGGAAGGGGATAAGATCACAGAGAAAAGAAGTTATAATAGACCACAAGGCATGTTGGTGGATCCATGACAGTGGAGGGACCACCCCACGCTGCTTGCCTTCCCTCCCATGTTGCCCATCTTTAATGGCTTCTCTCTCTTTCACTTTCCTAGCAACAGAGAGAGAGAGAGTGAGAGAGAGAGTGAGAGAGATTTGTACTGCTTTCCTTATGGCCCAGTAAGTGCTGTTTTCTCTTCTTAAATCTTTTTTATAGCAGTGCTGTGCGCAAGGAAACCGCCCCTCATCTGAAGCAAAATCCTGGAGAGGGAGAGGGAGAGGGAGAGAGAGAGAGAGAGAGAGAGAGAGATTTGTAATAAAGATCGCAAATTTTTCCTGTTGTCTCTTGGTTCGATGAGCGCTGCCGTCCCTGTCTCTTTCTTTGCGTGTTCGTGATTGATATGTTTCTGTCCTCTTAAAGGCAGAGTACCGTGCGGGGGTCTTCTTGATTGATGGTATTCCATCGAAAGATGGGTGAGTTTGTAGATCGTTTGATGCACGAGATGGGATCTTGCTTGCTTCATGATTTGCGGCGCAAGATGAGTCTTTGAGGGTGGCTTCCAAGATACGGTTGCAAGTGTTGAGCTATCAGAGATTTCGTGGATTTTTTTCTTCGTTACCGGGCCGTTGTGCTCAAATTGGCAACTTTATTGAGTTTAGGTGGAGAAGATGATCCGTTGGCTTCCTTTTTCTCCCTTCTTGTCCGAGAAATGTTCCAGAAATGTGAAGAATCTCGTGAGGTTTGGTTACAGATCTCTTTTCTGATGTGGATTTCTGCTTGTGAACCCGTGGGTTATCTCCTTTTCTCCTATCTAAGCTCTCCAAAGGTTCCTCCTAATCTGGTTTTCTAAAGGTTTCCCGAGAAATGGGTCCGTTGCATTCCGTCGACAGTGTTGTCGAAGAGATCATGAGACTCCACCGATCTCTTCCGGCAAGGCCAGGGATAGATGAGGTTGAAGCTGCGATGGCGTTGGTTCACAATGTGGACAAGGAGGAGCAGGGCCGCATCGATGCTATTCTGAACCAGAATAAGGGGTCCGAGGTCCCTGAAGAGCTCTTCTTTGTGCTGCAAGAAATGCAGAAGAACTTAGTGTACTATCAGAGCAAAGAACAGAAGAGGGAGGCTCTTAAGTTGCTTGATCTAGAGAACATCCATGTGTTGTTTGATGAGTTGATCCAGAGAGCATCCGGCTGTCTCCCTTCGAGCTCGAATGCATCAGCTCTGTCGATCCCTACAACTTCAGTTACAGATAGCAAGGCCAATTCTAAGACTCCGACAAGTTATTCAACTAGTGTTTCATCTGCGTTCTACTCAGAGAAAGAGGTTGGTAGGAGCACTGATTGGGTTTCTAAAGATGACAGTTTCCTGAAAAAGCCAAGGTCGCATGTAGATGGAATCAGTAGTAACACCCACCTGTCCAGAGGATTGGTCCCGAACTCAACAACTAGGCAAGAAGTTACTTCTGGTAAGTTATTAAGGTTTGTACGCTTTTCTGCTCTTGTTACAAAGATTAGTGCAATATTGAAATGTTTAATACTATTCTTTAGAAAATTTGGAACGGAGGAATGTAGATTCGAATATAAGAATGTTCGCAGAGCAATATTTAGGTATGGCTTGTTGATGTTGTTGCAATGGCATTCAATGACTCGCACAGATTTCAATCATTTAGAAGAGAGATATACAATTAATCGTGTATATCTCTCTTCTAACAAAACCTAGGTAAAAAATTGTTGAAACGGTTTATGTCAGCTCTAGCAAAAGCTTAAGAACAGAACAGAAGTAGTCATGTATATGTCTATGGGTTGAAGAATTTACTGTTAGTTGTGTTTGTTACTTATTCTTGATGTATTGTGCAGGAGAAGAAAGTGGAAAACTGAGCCTCATTAAACTAGCTAGCTTGATTGAGGTCTCTGCAAAGAAAGGCACTCGTGACCTCAACCTTCAGAATAAGCTGATGGATCAAATAGATTGGTTACCTGATTCAATTGGGAAGCTCTCTTCTCTTATTACTCTTGATCTTTCAGAAAACCGAATTGTTGTCTTGCCTACTACAATGGGTGCTCTTTCTTCATTAACGAAATTGGACCTTCATTCAAATAGGATTGCTCAGCTTCCTGATTCTATTGGAGATCTCCACCATCTGCTGTTTCTAGATCTGAGGGGGAATCAATTAACATCATTGCCATCTACATTTTGTAAATTAGTTCATCTTGAGGAACTTGACTTGAGCTCAAACCAGATTTCCTCACTGCCAGATGCAATTGGGAGTCTTGTACGGTTGAAGAAACTGAATGTCGAAACAAATGATATTGAGGAGCTGCCACACAGTATTGGTAATTGTGTTATGCTTGCTGAGCTTCGAGCAGATTATAATCGTTTGAAAGGCCTTCCAGAAGCTGTTGGAAGACTAGAATCTTTGGAGGTTCTCTCTGTTCGCTACAACAATATCAAAGGACTTCCAACTACAATGGCATCTTTATCAAAGTTGAAGGAGCTTGATGTTAGTTTTAATGAGCTTGAGTCAATTCCTGAGAGCTTGTGCCTTGCAACTTCTCTGATCAAGTTAAACATAGGAAATAATTTTGCCGATTTACAATCTCTCCCACGCTCGATTGGCAATCTTGAGTTGCTTGAGGAATTAGACATCAGCAACAACCAGATTAGGGTCCTTCCTGACTCATTTGGGATGTTGTCACAGCTTCGTGTGCTTCACGCAGAAGAGAACCCGTTGGAAATGCCACCAAGACATATAGCTGAAATGGGTGCACAAGTAAGTATTTTTCTGTGCATTTTCAATGATGCTCAAATAATTTTCACTTCACTGCTATTAACAGTTTATTCTGGTTTTTTGAAGGCTGTTGTGCAGTACATGGCTGAATATATTGCAAAAAGGGATATTAAGGTACTACCTTTAAAGTCTAAGATGAGCTGGGCTCAGTTCTGCTTTTTTTCAAGGCCTAACAAAAGAAAGCTTGATGGCTCTGACTTGTAAACTGATTATAGATTTCAGGTAATTGAAATTGCTTGTTCTATTGGATGGATAATCAGTTACCTTATATTTTGTCATTAGTCATCTTTAGCTTTTATTGTAGATTATGAATCCAACAAATGATTCTCAGGTAGCATTTTATCCAATGTAGACACATAATTACGATGCACAGCTGCAAACAGTCTTATCCATCCAGACTCATGTAACAAAGGTCTCCAGGATGTGGTTTTACTATGATTTCTGGAAGTTGGTGTATCCTGATGATCCTCTGCTATCTAGGTCTGTTGTTTTACTTGTATTTCTCATCTCTTTGTATCTGTAAAAGGCATGACTAATACTTCTTGCAGAACATAGAGAAAAAAATACTGAACATTTCTAATTCTTTATATCTTCTTGTAATTATCTCCTCAGATTGTAGTGCAGATTTATCTTTTTTTGAACTCAACTGACTAGTCAGTTCTTTCAATATCACTAAATTGTGTCCATTTACAGTATGTGTTTCTTCTTTTTTGGTTCTGTGCATCGACCACTGGGAAAACATGTGAGGAGTGTCATAAAGAAGCAGGTGCCAAACTTGGTTAGTCATAAAAGATAAATAAGTCTTAAACCTAGCTATCATTGAACAAGACTTCTCTACTAAGAGAGCAGAAAGTCGAGAATATTGCTTGATGATTGTGTGTTTGTAACTTATCCTACTTAGCCTTTACAGAATTCTTGGGATAGCTTAATATGTATTTTGTGACTGGGCAATACATGTATGAGCTAGTAGACAAATCTGGAGGAGTATGACCATATGGATGCTTGAGAAAAATAAGAAGAATTCATTTTTGATAACCAAGGTTTGAATGATTGTGGGACATACATAAAGTTGAGGCACCCTAATACTTTCTGTAACTCCCATTTGGATCAGGCATCGAGTTGTAAGTTCAATAATTAAGTTAATGGCGACAAGCATGCAAGTTAAATAATATATTAACATATTGAATCTTATATCAGAGTGCTAGTCCAATGTATGCTGCAGATATTGTCACTAGTGGACTGCTAAGCAAGGTAAATCTCGATCCAGCATTCCATGTCATTTGACTGATCAAAATGAGCATCATTGTTGGTACACATTTGTGTGATTTATTTGTGTGTGCATCATGTGGCTATATTGTTTGCATGCATAAACCTGTTAATCAAGCTTTTTATAGTAAACTATTTTCTGCTTTTATCAGTTTAGTTTGGATATTAGCCAGATAGAGAAATGCACCTTAGTTTGTCATGGAGATACAACCGCATGCTTTCCTGTCATTATGATTCAAAATAAAAGCCAAAGCTGCTTCAGTTTGTCATGGCAACTTCTCTACTTGACACTAGCATGTAAATTCTTAAACTTTTGTGAAACTAATACCATCCAATCATTTGCAGACTTTTCAGTATTAATATTAACCGTTAACCACTATATTTAGTGGTCTATTATGTGAAGTTTCCAAGGATGAAAGATAAGATATAATAGTTATTAGTTTTGACCATGATAGTTGACTGAACTAAGTAAAATCTATCCAGATGTAGCACTAGCAAAATCATTCTAGATTCTTTTACCATTCCCATTCAGTGCCAATTCTGTTGATTTTTGTAGAAACTAGAGTCATAAAAGGTTGTTTTTGGATTTAGTTTCCTTCTTAGTTGACTTTGATGTTGTGTTGAGATGCTAAACATGATTGTTACTCTTTTTGCCGTCAACTTAATGATTGAAAAATGTTTGTCCACAAAGATTCTGTAATGTCCAGATTTAGTTGGCGTTCATCATGAATTGATATAGGCTTCTCGAATTTCTTGGGAGTTTCTGTATGAAAAAAATTGCCATTGCATTGCTAGTAAATAATGATATTTTTTGTTTTTATTCTCTTTTCTTCCGGATATAACATCTAGACGCATTTGTGCATATGTATTTGTGGTTCTTATTTGAGCACAATTAATCTGCTATTTCAAGCATAAACTATTTTCTTCATCACAGTGGACATCAACCAAGTCCAAACCTTGCTTGCTCTTTCCACCTCTTTAGGTGCCAGTTATCTACACCAAGCATCTGTTTGCAACTTTCTCCCCACATTTCACTTGGATCAGACAATGTTTCTCGACTCAGTGGTTTGTCTCAATCATTCTTTGTGTCAACTTATTGAAGAAATAGGGTTTAAGTCAGACTCTCTTGTCTGATCATTTAAAGCAAGTCTCTTCATAAAATTTGATGGCATTAAAAGAACACCCAAATGTGTCATGGTTGATGGATGGTGAAGATCACACTTATTATGTTCTTATATTGCTCACAGGTTTAACGAGGACATGATCACCTGTCGAGGTGAGATTTCTTGCTCTCTTTTTCTTCCTCATTCCATTATTACTCTTCTTAGGTGCCTGATATTAATGGTCCCTCCTGTTTTCCGAGCCAAGATTATTTTCTATCGATCGTTTCGGACTCTTTTGCGACGATTTTGTTCAGAGTTTGTGTACGCAATCACCATATATATTTAGTCTTGGATTTGCATAGTTATGGCTTTCCCTGATTCATTTGTATGCTTTCGTCCAAGTGTTGTTGCTTGTATCTTCAAACTCATCCTACTCTTTATTTTCTTTCATCTTTTAATCGAGCACGAAAAGCTTACTATGTAATATAGTATAAGTTTCATATCGGCCATGCGCTTGTATGTTTCTTACTGCAAATATTACGATCTTGATTTTTGGTGGCATCTTGAATGCTCTCGGTTGGTTAGGAATGATAATTTCTAGTGGTACATAGATAATCCGATCTGGTATTGGATCAGGATTAACCAACTTTTACCAAGTATTAGTAATGATAATTATTACCACAGACATCGTCTGATCTGGTGGTGGATGGTGTCGGTGGTGATGGACGACGATACTGTTGGAGGTCGCGAATGACTGTTGTGGATGAGAAGAGCAACAACGAGAGGTGAGGGCTGCTTTACACTTGCGTCTACACTGATGTCGTTGTCGAGCGTAACTTAGCATCTGCATCGACGGTCCTTTCGTCGCTCGACAAATAAAATAAACGTCGACGTAGATGTAAAACGACAAAAAGGTCGCTTGGCAGTTGCGTCGACATCGACACAGATACAAAGTGACTCTCGTCTCTTGTCGCCAATTTTCTCATCCATAATAATCATTTGTGGTCTCCAGCGACGTTATCGTCTGTCAGCACCAATTGGAACATTAAAATTATATTTTTATTATTTGTTTATATATTTTTATTGATAAAATTAATGATGTTAATATAAATAAATTAAGATATTTCATTTATGTAATTATATGGATGTTAATGTAATTTTTTAAAATGTAGTGATCGAAATACCAAAGATAACTAAATATAGAAGGTAATTTATAATTAGCTGTAAATTATACTAATCCAGTACGTGGATAACTTGATGACATGTATTACTTTACCGGATAGTTTTACACGTCAATCAAGTGATTATCATGTAATAACGTTGACTCATGGTCAACGTTCCAATGAATATGCCAACCGAGAATTCCTGACGTCAAAATGAATCACAGTGCGATTCGATTACGCATCTTGATGATTCACTAATGATCCATAATTTTGCATAATGATCTCGCGAGTTGACTCCTATAATTATCTTAGTTCATTATAAAATGTCATGTGCCCTTAATTTTATATAAAAGATATATATTTTTTATTTTTGAATTCTTGGAATCTTCACTAATATAAAGCATCATAGTGGTTTTTACATAAGACCCAATATAATTTTTACATAACAACTTCCTATGGAATCCCATACTTGTGACAACAAGCTCAAAGGCTAGATCAGATTAGAATCGAGGCATTAATCTATCATACAATTATAATCGGAAAGAGGTGGGAGCGAGGAGTGCTTCGTGGACGTCGTCCTCATCTCATCTCTCATTCGTCATCCTCGTATTATTCTTCATTTAGACGGGATAAGAGCGGGGATGGACAATCATCTCATCTCTCATTCGTCATCTTTATATTATTCTTCATTTAGACGAGATAAGAGCTGGGATGGACAATCCTCATCGGGGGTGAAGAATCGATGAATTCTTCATATTATTCTAATTATTTTATTTAGAAAAAAATAAAATTATTATCAAAATTAATTAACAAACCAAAATTTATAAATAATAACAATAATATTTATAAATTTTACATTTCATAATAATATTCAAATATAATCATAATCAAATAAATACAAATAAATCTATCATGAAATTTTTTATTTTTTTTATTATTTTAAGTATATTAAAAAAATTAAAGTCAAGATTGATTTAATGATTAATGTTGGAATATTAAAATTATATGTATCAAGTTCAATTCTTATGTATTTTTTTATTTATATTATTATAAATAAATAGTTTATATATAATATAATATAATATAAATGAGATGGGAATGGTGAGTTGTCCCAAGAATTCAACCCATCCGAGAGTACTCTTGAAAATCACCACGAAATCAAATTTTCTACTGGAAGATCTAAAAATTGAATTACACTCTTCTTTTCCTTTCATTTTATTTTTTTCACGAGACCACTTAGATTAATAAATTAGGAACGATGGGAACGAGAGAGAAACTATAATATCTCAAAAAGTATCATTTATATACGTCCATCATATCACACACCATATAACTATTTTGATTTAGTCGCTAAATAGTTCTGTCTACTATATATATATATATATATATAGACAAGATTTAGTTGCTAAAAAGTTCTGTCTACTATATATATATATATATAGACAAGAATAAATGATCTAGGATAAATCAAGATTTCCTCCATCATAACTTCCTTTCTATTCTATTGGTTAATAATCTTCATCACAATTTAATCAGTTTTATAATATATATTATTCAATTAGAAAAACCACGTAATCAAACACTATGATGATTTCCAGTTGACAATGCTGCACTAATCAAGCTGGTTGTGTGTTCTTTCTGAGACATCATGCAATCTATGTCGCTCAAATAACTGTATACCGGCAGTCATCAATCTCCACACAATGGATCAAACTTCCAAGCTGCTGCAGCTGCTGCAAGGTCTCCTGATTTCATGTTTGGATGGGAAGCTGGCAATAATAGCACTACACATCGATGATGGTCACAAAGGCAATAACGAGACAGCAATAATGGCCTGCATAGGTTAATGGATCCATTGACTCGAGGAGACTCATCCATCAAGCATGAGAAGAACCATCGTCAAGAATCGTTTGCCGGAGTTCACAAAGAACCAGTCCGAGATGTCGAAACCATCATTCGATTTCATTCGAAAGCATGCCGTTCGAACATGTATTTTTTGGCTACAGATCTTTCCGCAATAAACTGTGCATGATAACACGAGGATTCCTGTGATTCTTCTAAGCATTACTTGCTCTAGCCTGCTCCAGGACTGAGAGAGAACTCATGCTCTATTGCAAAGACCATCATCGTCTTCCATTGGTGTTACATAACGAGTGCTTGACCTTCCGGTTACGTAGGGGGCGATGAGTTCAAAGACGAGAGAGGGTGTCACTTGAAGAAGAAGCAGGTGGATGATGGCAGGGAGGATGCAGACGTGAGAGACACCCAAAGAGATGGACTACAGAGATGGATTGAGGAGACAAGACACCCAAAGAGATCTGCTATTTGGTTTTTTACTAAGTTCCCCAAAAGACACAGAATTCTCAAGAACAACCCTTCATTTTCTCATTTCATCAGAGTGAAGAAATTGCTCAAGAACAACTACTTGATCAACTTAAGTTGATTGTTGTGTGACAAATCTTCTTGGTAATCATACACTGCTTGAATTGAGGAAACTCTATACCCAATTGGAAGAATATATCTGAGAGTGAGGAAAAAAAATTGAACTACATTTTGCATGCTCAACCAAAACAAAATGCGACTCCGACGAATGGATTATATACAGAAGACGAAGTACTAGGAACAAGTAAAATGGAATGAGGAAAGCCTGGGGATGCATGAAAAGGTTTTGAACTGTTTGACATTGACAACAAGTGAAACAAGAAGAAAAAAATTTAGATGGCAAAATGAATCAGAATAGATAAATCGGATGAGTTTGCAATCACACAGCAAGTTATCTAACCAGAGAGATGATATAGCAACTATATTTCATAGGCATCAAAATAACCAAATGAATTTCTTTGAAATCATAAAAAATTCAGGTTAGTATTGAGAATAAAATGCATTCATAGCTGGTAAAGCAGGCATTTGAATCTTTGTAACGTGAATTAATACGAGCTGTGATAACTTGATTCAAGCAAGTGATATCTAGGGTGGACACCATTATTAGTGCATGCACTAGAGTGTATAAGATAACTTAGAAAAGAAAAAGAAAAGATGAACACATAATTTGACAATCTCACGGTTCCCATTGAACGAAAATTTGGAGAGCAAATCCTGGGTTTCATATCTGTAAACAGCATATCACATATGTAGATCATCAGTTATGCAAGTTCTTCTCCGTGCGTTGATCTTCCTTTCAGCGTGAAGTGTTGAGCTGGTGTCCCAACATAATGCTGGGACATTTGGACTCAATTTTCCCCAGGCAGCAAGCCATCTGCCCATTGAACGGATGCCACAATCTGTAAAATAGAACAATAACTTCTTCAGATTTTTATCGCTAGTTTTATCAATCCAGTGGAAACAGCTTTAAAAGGTTTTTCCATGTCATTCGTGTTGCTACCATGAATACTGACAAGTGGAGCATACATAACATATTCTAGCTAAGGCCAACAATTTCATGTGTTATCTAGGCAAAGGCAGTCAAGATATTTCATATAAAGTGGCTTAACTAATAAAAGAATGTACTTTGTATAAAGACACTTGGAAAGATTGGTTGAATGTTTAGTGATAAATATATACATCATATCCATCATAGGTTAAAGCCAATGTTTCTGAACAGCTTTAAAACTATAACATAAACCAAGCGCACCTAGCAAGACATCATATTGCCTGGTCATTGTAATATACCAGGAATGCTCCTCTCACTCATGTTTATTTGTGAACATTTTGCTGGAGAAGATTTATAAATGAAACTTAAAAAGCATATTACTTACCAACAACAGCATAAAAAGCACCATGTCCAAAATGCTACAATCTTGATCTTGAACCTTTTCTTCCAGGAATTTGTAGGGCTTCGTAATGACCAAAGCCATGATAAAGAACACAAATTGGATCGTCCTTCCCATATTCTTGGCCATACTCTGCTATTGCTATTAAACCACCAGCATCCTCGTCGAGCATATAAACTGTGATTGGCATTCTACAAAATAAAGAGTGTCTTATAGAGAGTTGTAGATTGCTGAAATACATCTAAAATCTCCAGATTGATCAATAGCACATCCATCAATAAGACAAGACCAACACCACAATTTGTTGTTTTCAAGATGCCTCTGAGTCATGAAAGGAAATTATACTGATAACTTTGTGTAGCAGTTACCTGACAGCCAATCTAATTTCAGATCATGAATGCATGGAAGAAAAGGGTGTATGCCATTTGTAATCTTAGTTCAATCATATACACAAAGGAAGCAGAACAAATAGCATAAAGGAAAGAAAAAAAAAAAGGAGGATAGCAAAATTTTAATAAGAGAGGATAAGGCATATACAATATTGATATGGAAACTTTTTGGAAATTGTTATGTGAAATTCCATGGAATTCAGAAAGGTAGATAACACAAGTACTTACTCAAGAACATGTGACGCCATGAATAATTCAGGCTCACCTCCCCATACATGTGGCTTCCTAATTGTAGATACATAAGTATCAAAGTCACCCTCAACAAACCTGCAACATGATTAGCTTAAAAATAACTCATGCTCGACTGCAAAAAATTTTCTCTTACTAAATATCTTACTACCACTTATAATTGTGTCAATTCGCACTGAGATAGATACATTTGAGAGAATTTTTTGGAATTCCCAAAAGTCGAGATTGCTCTCCAAGTCAAATTATCAAGAGTGCAAGCTACCACCCAAACTGAATGATTTATGATTCTTATTTAGAAGCATCGGCTCACCATTCAGTCTCTGCTCGCCTCTTAACAAATTCATCAGCAACCTGGCCAGTTCATCGGATGAAACGAGAAGTTAAGAATATATTAGTTGGAACTGCTTTGTGAGTAAGAAACAGCATCGACAAAAGTAGAATGTTAGCAATGTACTTCCAGAATAATGACAAATATACAACTGTAAGGTATACGCCCGGTGAACTTACCCTGGCCCTCAATTCATCTGCTAATTCTCTCTGAAGTTTCTCATCTGGCGGTAGCTTGCCAGACCTGAGACATGCCCCATGCATCACTGAACGGAATAAGCATCTTCCATCTCCTGGGATGCCTACAAGAATGACAAATTTGTTTAGGTAATTATCTGAGTGACCATGTCTGATATAATTATACTCAGGAACTTTACTAGTGCAGATATTTTATGAACTGCCTTAAAAAACAAAAAAGTCTTGTCTCACCAGTAATGGAATAATCAGTATAAATTTTTTTTCCATGAGAATATCCAGTGCTGTTTCCATCATTCTTGTTAGTTCTTCCCCTGGAAGCTTCAGCATATACTGGTCCTGAAGTCGTAAAGCACAAATAAAGCCCAAGCGAAGCGCCACCTGCTACCAATGGTAAGTTTCTAGTATTCCAAGAGACTCCCGAGAACTTCTCATGTGATGGCAAAGAAAGGCTCAAACTCATACTTCGACGCCTTGTCGTTGATGCAAGACGAAATTTGCCCCCAGACAATCTCATTGAGGTGTCCATGTTTCGCTGAAGAATACTTCCTTTATGTTTGGAAAGAGTAAAAGAAGGAAATCTACATCTAGGTCTTCGAGGATTAGTAGAGGAAGAACGAAAAGACTTGGATAATGACACAACTGTATGTCTTTGTTGGAACAGGTTGGAACGAGAGCATAGACTGCTGGAATTGGATCGGGTCAACCACAGAGGAGACATATAGCTAAACATCTATTTCCCAACACCTCCGTGCAAGATTGATGATTTCCAGAGTATATGAAGTGTGAAACGTTAATATTATAAAGCTGTTGTTTTGGTTTCTGTGTGCTAATGAGAAACACACAAATGTCTCTACATATATGTCATGGTTCAAAACTGCTTTATCTGGACATAGGCGCCATTAAAATAATTCAATATTTGTGGCCTTGTCCATGCACAGCTGCATCTACCTAATCACATCAAACAAAAATTGTTACTTTCTCAAGCAAAGATTACAGCTGCCCCCTACTTCTACTCTACGTAGTTTACAAAGCAGCACAAACATATGCCTAGATTTATCTGCAAGACATTGTAATAAAATGATCTTCTAGGTGTTTGCATATGAGAAATCAAGCACGATTCTCCAATGACTAGCAAATAATGGAACATATCCAGAGGGAAAGTGGAACATATCTCAAAGGATACAATATCTTCAGTTCTATTTGCAATCTTTGCAAAAAATGAGTAAAAGTAAATATGGTAATTACTTAGGGTCAATAAAAAGCCACAGCCAAATCATATGTTGTTGGCAAAACCATATTAAGCTAAAGCTTCATAAATTTGTGAGGCAAAATCATGTTTTTGGCACTCTAAGAAAACTAACATCCTGCATACAAACTACTGGAAGTAGCAGTGATACTGGTATCCTAGCCAGCACAGGAAGGGCAACATATCTATGTGCAGAACAAGAAATTGATCATTTTCATGTAACCCCACCATAAAGAATCTTGTATCTGAATTATATAGCATACAAATCTTTGGCATTAAGAACTGTAAAGCAAATAACAATCACCGACAGCCCTGAAATTGTCACACCCAAAGAGTTCCATTAATCAATCTGTGGGAACAGGAAAGCCCATTTGCAATCCCACTTGAAAGTTCCTTCTTTTTTTATCCTGGTAATTTTCTGCTTTTGCCGACATTAATGCATGATAAAGAACTATATTTTATCCTTCGCTGAAATCAACCAACAAGAATTGTGACTAGGATTTTTTCTTTTTCTCTTCTTTTTGAATCTAGAACTCAGAATCAATCAAAATCAACTTTTGTCCGAACAATCCTTTTTTGTCATGCCAGAAATATGGACATGCCAGAAATATGAATTTTCTTTTTTGTCATCATATTGATATCAAACAAAAAAGTGGGAATATCATGTCACGAACTAAAAAATCCAGCAAAGAAACAGAGAAGTTGCGGCATTTATTTCCTAAAAATATCAGAGAAGGTTCTATAAGAAGAAGAAAACCCGACTTACCACGGTAGATCTCGGTCCGGAAGGCGAGGATAAGATTTTCTGGAAAGAGAGGAGATGGGAAGAGTCGATGTTATATGAGCAGAAAAAGAAGAGATAGCCCAAGACGGGAAGGATGAGTGCAGAGGCGAGGGATGCCCCCGTACCTGAAGCCGCCTCTTGCGGAGCAGGGAAGGAAGCGATGGACGGAAGCGGTGCCCTCTCGAGAGAGGGCTTCCTCGCGTGGCGATAGGGATCATCGAGGGTGGAGCCGCCACCAGGTGCGGTGGGTCCCGCACAGGTTCTCATCGCTCTGCCAAATCTGCCCCTCTCCAAATAACCCTTGGAAACTACGGCGACAGCAACGCTGCCTCATCTCAAATCGGAATAGCTGATTCTTCTGCATTCTGGAAGTGCTGCTCCTAACAGGGGGCGACGCCCAGAAGCCACATTCTACATCACATGATGATAACACAAGCAGGTTTAGAATGACAGATCAAAGCTCTAGAACAATCGGAGTCGGAGAAACTACACATTTTTTGTTGTTCTTCTTGAAGGCAAACAAACACAAGAACAAAGACGAAACCTTTGGTACCTACGCAAGGAAGCAAAGAGAATCTCCTTCGCTATGTTCGGTGTCAATGATCCATCCCAAAAGCATCATTCAAATGACTCATTAATTTCATGACCTTCAATCACTGATCCAAAATACTGTCTAGCCCTACAAACCAACAGATCTTACAAATTCGATATAGGGCTAAATTGGGGCATCATAATAATAGCGCAATCAATTCAACGGAAGTAATAGATAATCTCCAGAGACACGAGGGAAACGATCCAAATTGGTTCTATTACTCGAATCGCCTCAGATCGCGACAAAATATCAAACCACGCATTCTAAGATATCTCGAAACGAAGAAGAAGCAAACATGAATCAGATCAGGAAACCTCAGGACAATAAATAGCACAAGAGAAAGTAAATATACCGTCAGAAAAGCCGCTTGTGGATCTCGATGGTGTACTCCCTCGTCTCCACCCCCCTCCCCCTCCTCCGTCACCTCACCTCTTCCCTCTTCTCTCTCTCTCCTCCCTGTTCAAATGAAAGACGAGATCCGGAATGACAGAACCGCCACCTCCGTTCATCTCAATTACGACACTACCCTCACGTGATCTCACGTGGGTTCTAGCATTGACGAGCACATAAATTTGTAGTTATGATTAATTGTAAGACGAAAAAAAGGCTCAGATAACATTTCTTTTATTGCATTAAACTCGATCGCCAATCACATTCACGCGAACAATAGGAACGATGAGGCTTCCCCTTCGCTTCTTCCTATGAGGCTACTGCAAGTAGAAGGCGAAGAAGGAGAGGACGGAGGCCCCGATCACGGCGCCGACAGCGGGAGTGACGGCGAAGGAAGCACTGGCGGGGCCGGGGGCGGGTGCATCGGCCGCCAAAGCGGCGGTGGCCGAGGCGGCGGCGACGAGGACGGCGCAGGCGAACTTCCCCATCTCCATTGCTGACACCGGCTGAGCTGCGGGGGAGATGAGGAAGACGGTGTTGTGGGTAGGGCTTGTGTCTCTCCTTTGCAGGCCTGAGGAAGGAAGGAGTGGGTGGAGGGGGTTTTATAGCATACTTCGAGGGTGGTGGCCATGTTTTGGTCTTGCGAAAGAGAAGGCTTACGTGCTTGCAAGTGCATGGTCAGCGTGGGAGTTCGTTGACCAGTAACCTAATTTTAGAATATAAATCGTGAGGTGAGCCACTCAAAGCGGATATCAACAATAACAATTACCTAACAAGCTTTTTGATCTTAAAATCTAAGAAATTGGCTGGAGTGACAGATAGAGTGACGCAAATCACAAAACCTTCATTGTTGAAGATGCCAAGAAGATGAGAAGACATCATGCAGCAGAATACCCATAAATATCGACCAATTGTGAATGAAATAACAACTGAAGACTGATGAGAAGCTTTGTTCTCATCAACAATCACCAGTAATCATTGCAAGAGCAAGTGCCATCCTTGAAATGATGGAAACGAATCCGGTCTCTGACAATAACTTCTTGTGAAGAGAACTTGGATACATGCTTTACAAAGGAATGGCAGTCCCCACAGATCCTTAGGTTCTTCACGATTCTTATGGTGGAATGAGGTGCAGACCTTAACAAGGCGAATGCTAAAGCTAGCTTCTCACTGTGCCTCGACAACCAGGTCTCTTTATCTTCTTCGCTTAGATCAAGTAAGACATCTTGGGTCACCGGTGAATACCCTTGATGTCTTAGATCACTCCCCATCTTGTCCAGCCAGGCGTACATGGCACTGGCCTCAGGAAGAGAACAACTCCCTGCGACAAACTCATACACGATCCCATCCAGTTCCACAGAGCTAGAACCTGGATCCTTCCTGATGCCAGTCTGCTTCAGTGAACTCCTCACTTCGGAGGCATCAGCCCATCTACCTGCAGCAGCAAATATATTAGAAAGTAAAACATGGCAACCAGATTGCTGGGCCTTCAACTGCAGAACTTCTTTCTTCACTCTATCCGCGACTGCTACATCTTTATGAATCCTACAAGCACCAAGCAGAGCTCCCAATACCATGATATCCGGTTTCATCGGCATACTTCTTACTATACCTTCTGCCTCTTCCAACAATCCTGCTCGGCCCAGTAGATCGACCATGCATCCGTAATGCTTCATTTGAGGCTGAATCCGATGAAACTTTGTCATGCTCTCAAAATATTGTTGCCCCTCCTGGACCAGTCCTCCATGAACACATGCCATCAGTACACCAACAAATGTTATATCGTTGGGTTTCAGACCAGATTTCTGCATCTGTTCAAATGCTTCAAGAGACTCACTAGCTGCCCCATTAATTGCTAATCCTGTTATCAAAGCATTCCAGCTAGAGACATTCTTACGGCCCAAAGATTGGAACGACTTTAGAGCTATGTCAATGCTTCCACACTTAGCATACATATCGATCAGAGCGGCTCCTAGATTCTGGTCATCATCCAGTGTCATATGGTTCTTGTCTATGTATGCATGTACCCACTTTCCTTGTTCCAGAGCTGCAAGATGTGCACAAGCTGAGAGCACACTGACCAATGTTACCTCATTGGGTTTTATCATGCGGACCTTCTGCATCTCTTTAAAGAGCTGCAATGCCGCTAGAAACTGGTTGCTCTGTGCATACCCTGAAATCATGCAACTCCAAGAAACTACATCCCTTTCGGGCATCTGATCGAACAACTTCCTTGCAGCATCCATCTCCCCATTCAGTGCATACCCAGAAACCATCGAATTCCATGACACGATGTTCCTCATGGGCATCTCATCGAAGAATTTCCTGGCCACCGGCAACAACCCGTGCCTTGCAAACCCCGACACCATCGAATTCCAAGTTACAGCATTCCTCTGCACCGGCATTCTGTCAAACAATGATCGTGCAACATCCAACTCGCCTTTCCCAGCATAACCATTGATGATTGCGCTCCACGACACCTCGTTTCTCACAGGCATATCCTCGAAAAGCCGCCTCGCAACCTCCAATGCGCCAACTTTGACATATCCATCAATGACTGTGTTCCAAGAGACGACATCCGACAACCCGGAGCTCAAGTCGAAGAGCTTCCGAGCCGAAACCATGTCCCCGAAAGCCGAGTACATGGACAACAGCGTGTTCAGCACATATATGTAAGACTCGAACCCTCGTCTCAACACCTGGGGGTGGATTTGGATGCCACCGGTGGGGGAGTGAAGACTGCAGGCTGCCTTGACGAGGAAGGGGAAAGTGAAGTGATCCGGGGGGGACGCGGAGCGGAGGAGGGAGACAAAAGCGAAGAGTGACTCGCAGGGGTGGCGGCGGCTGCGGGAGAAGGCACGGATGATGAGGTTGTAGAGGAAGGTGGTGCAGGAGGGGGCGAGATGGAAGTACAGGCGGGAGAGTGCGCGGGAGAGGAGAGGGGACGAGGGGTTGTCGGGGAAGAGCGTGATGAGGTCAGAGAGGCGGCGTAGGGCGGCTGGGTGGCGGACGTCTCCGGCGATGACAAGGCGGGCGAGAAAGGGGCGGAGATGGCGGAAGGCGAGCGGGGAGCGGAGGAGGGTCTCGAGACGGCGGGAAACGGGCGGGCTTGCGCGCATCGTCTCCCGACGACTGTTGCGCGCGAACCCCTTCACAGCAAATACATATATTATAATGCTTTAAGATTCGGAAATTTGTGATAAAGGGTCATACACAAGCATACTGTCGTAGATTTATACATAACGTATGTATACTGTATAAGATTCCTGGTGCCTGTGTGATCATGTCTCCACCACAGCAAGATTGAGACATCACAATTAGATCGATTACCAACTAAAATAAAAAGGGACAGCGATTTTAGAAATTCCAATAAATAAAAAATTAGTCACGTCTATTATGAGCCTCATGGATGAAAGTTATACCGATGGGATTTGCTGTATGGGTACAGGGTCCAGCTTCTGCGTTGAATGGGCCCACCACTGCGAGGTGAGTAGGGAAGGCTGGACCCTGTCTGGGTCTGACAGTAGTTCCCGTCTTCGACGGACGGATCGAAATCCTCCACGTGTCATCACTCAGATGCACAGCTCCGTTGCCGACGCCCATTAGTTAACTAATAAGGAAGATGTTTTTTTCACATATATCCTTTTAAAGGTAAACAATAGCAATTTGGCCCTTAAAAATTTAATATTGCGTATATATTCCTTCAAATATTTAAATGATTTCAGATGGTGGCCATCCAATGCACTCCGACCAATGGATATTAACTATTAATATTTAAATGATTCCAGATAGGTCCCTATTTTACATTGTAAGTAACTCATTTATGCCCTATTAGGGATATGAGTTAAAATATACGTAAAGTAGCGTACGTATCTGTAAAAGTGTACATTGATTATTTTCACATATATCCCTGTAAAATTTTATATTCTCATATACGATACTGTAAGAGGTATATGAGATGATGAGACACAAAGCAATGAAGAAAAGAGGAGAGGAAAGGGAAGGGGAGGGGAGGGGAAGATAAGAACAAGCTTGCCGTTCTGTGTCTCTTCCAAGCGGATTCTTCCTTAGTCTCATCTGTCCCCATCTCTCTCTGTAGTAGTAGTAGTAGGGAGAAGCAATTACTGCGGGAATTATTGGAGTTCCCACTAGAAGAGTAGAAGAAAGAGGAATACGAGTCAGATCTTTGTCTCCATCTCTTCTTTTGCTACTGTGGCTTTATCAGACTGACAGAGCTCAGAGGAGAAACCCATTGTTGATTGGTTCCGAAGCTCCTGTTCCTGCCTGGCTCTGATGTGGTTGGGGTCATCCCATTTGCGCCTCCATTTCCAGCTTTCCCTTTTACCTTCACGTTTCCTGTCTGGTGACTGTTTCTCTTATCAAAGTGTGATTGTTGCCTCCCTCTTTTCTGATATCTCTTGTGGTGATTTGGGTTTGGTCTTGCTCTAGTGGGAATCTGCTCCATTTCTATCAAAAGATTGGAGCTTTTTTGCTGCTTTCAGCTTCATCTTGTGTGGCTTTGGTCCTTTAGGGTTCCGTTGTGTCTAATTGATCTTTGCTTTGAAACATCTTTTGTGAATTTTTGGCAGATTAGTTGTATTTTTTGGAAAAAATTCGAACTTTTATTTTATCTCCGTCGTTTTTGCTTTCTGGGATTCCTGAGGAATCTTCAAAATCGGATTTTTATCTGAGGCGGAATCAAAAGGTGCGCATTGATCTATGCCTGCGCATTGAAATTATCTGCTGTCATTGGGTTTTAACTTCGATTGGACCTTGTTGTCTTTGCAGATCTGACAGGACTTGTATCTGAATCAGTAGAATAATTGGATCAATCATGGCCGGGATGAACGACAAGGACGCCATGATCGAGGACTGGACCCTTTCAAATCCCAGTCCAAGGACCTTAATGTCAACCTTCTTAAGCGAGGAGTTTGGTTCAAGATCCTCGTCAGGCTTCTTGGCAGGGAAGGAAAATGAGGGACCTGCACTGGAGACGGAAAAGATGGATAAGGTTGCAAAAGAGGAAGAGGGTGAGGCATCAAATGATTTCCTATCAGAATCAAATTGGTCTGGAGCTCACAAATCAAACTCGCATGGAGGTCTCGCTGAGAGGATATCTGCTAGTGGTTTTAACGTGCCCAAGCTCAATACTGCTCGGATTGGGCAAGAAAAGATGGCTTCATCTTCCTCAGGTGTCCGATCTCCATATCTGACCATTCCACCTGGTCTGAGCCCTACATCACTGTTAGAGTCTCCGGTTTTTCTTTCTAATTCTATGGTATGAATTCTACTTGATGTAACAGTAGGCATTAATAAGCAAGGGATGAATTCTAAATCAGACCATGCTGGATATCCGCATATCATAATGCCTGACTTTTCTTTTTTCCTAATAATTTTCTTTAGGCTCAACCATCTCCCACCACTGGCAAGCTTCATTTTGCACAGAACAATATTGCAGGCCCAGCTTCGATGTCAGTCTCATCATCTCGTATTAAAAGTAATGACCTACTCGAAGATGCTCCTGAAGCATTCGCTTTCAAGCCCCTCCTGGAATTACACTCCTCGTTTTATTCAAGTTCTGAGAGGATGGTAGGTCCACTTTAGCTGCATTTTTTTTTTCAGCAATCTCATGAAACTGCATTTGAAATTGAAAACATAGCAATGCAAGATCACAATTACTGACCATTTACAAAAAAAAGGACAGAACACAACTAATGTAATACATGTAGTCATTATGTAGCCAGCCTACCTGTTCATGTTGGCTCAAGGACCTTGAATACCAATGATCAAGTTTGATTCCAGTATTGAAAGCTTCACTTGTCTTGTCTTTTTGTGTGGATAAGGGTAAGGATTCACAATCGACGATAAGCTGTAGCCTTTTGTTTGCTTTTTAATGGCTAATTTCGTTTTGTTAAACTTTAACATCAGAGATCATATATTTGAGAGTCTAGTGTCGTGGTCCACAACTTTGACTTCCAAAAGTTATTGGAGATACATGACATACTATAACGACCATACCTATGCTGGTAGGCAACTAGGGAATTGCATGAAAAGATTATGAAGAGCGACATTTTTGGAGAAATTAGGACAACATATCTGGAATGGGGTACTTCAAATCTTTGTTAAATTTCTAAATAGTCAAGTAAGAGAGGTATTTCTACAGAAGGCCATCTTCAGACACCGTGATTACATGCTTAAATTTAATTATGCCAAGAAATGTCCATTCATGTGGTTGTCTAAACTGTTACATCTTAGAGGCTTTGCATTGTAATCTCGGGTTAAACATAAATTTTTAACTTCAGCTGGACACAAATGCCTATTGACATCCTTTACAAAAAGATTGTTTTAGGATGTAAATTCATTGCCCCTTGCATGACAAAAACTGCACATATATCTGCTCTGATTCTGATGGTATGCTTCAAGTACAGAAAGTGTCATTCATCGTGTTGCTATTTGTTGTCTTTGGAATTTCATGCATTTTTTTCCCTTCTGTTCTGTTCTATAATGCCAATCATAGTCTTGCTTGAGACTTGTATGGCAGGTTACCATATGAAATGTCGATCTTGATACATATGAACATATTACCTAATAAAATCATTCAAGTTGATTCAGTGTTAGTGGTTGCAATTATTTGAAAAATGTTCTACTTTGGCGATGACCCACTTTTTATTCGCAGGACTATCATTTCTGTACAAACCTTTGCATGATATTAATGCTAACTAGAGTATACAGAGATTTTTTTCCCCACTTATCCATAGATCTTGACTGGTAATTATGTCAACATAGGTTGCTCCAGGCTTAAGTCAGCCACAAACATTATCAAGTATAACTGTACCTGTTCAATCGGGGAAACCTAAAGAAACTGGAGCTTTGGAAGCTGGCCCTATGAATTCCCAAAATCAACACGAATTCAACCTTCAGGCTGACAGTAAAGATGCTACTGATTCTATTATGTTCAAACATAGTATGCCTGATTCCTTCATGGGAAGCGACCATGCTCTGCCCCTTGATGATGAACAGGATGGAGACAGAGACCTTAAAGGAGAGCCTTCATCTGTGGCTGTTGGTGCTCCAGCAAAGGATGGTTACAACTGGAGGAAATACGGACAAAAACAAGTAAAGGGTAGTGAATACCCAAGAAGTTATTACAAATGCACTCACCCAAACTGCCAGGTAAAGAAAAAGGTGGAACGCTCTCTTGAAGGTCACATCACAGAGATTATCTATAAGGGTACCCACAATCATCCCATGCCTCCTCCAAATCGCCGATCTGGTGTATTGTTGTCCCACCCATTTAATGACCCAGAGATTGATGGTTCTGGTCAAACTGGATCACAATTGAATTCTGATAGCAAGACCATGTGGACAACTAGAAATATGGGGAACGAGGAGCAAGATTGGCAGGGTGATGGCCTGGAGACTACAACATCTGCCCATGTAGCTGCTGAATGTTATGACCCTTCTGCTACTACAAAACAGACTCCAGATATAGCTCGTTTATCCTCTGATGCTATAGATGTTTCATCCACAATGTCCAATGAAGAAGATGAGGATGATAGGGCCACTCATGGCAGTGTATCACTTGGCTGTGATGGTGAGGGAGATGAGACCGAATCCAAAAGAATGTAAGTTTAGTTTATTTTCTAATTTACTTCTTGCTGCTAACTTGAGTGGGTCAATTTTTCATGTGAGCTATAATTTGCAACATCCCTTTGTTAGTATACATCAATTTGGTTCTATTTCAGGAAGCTAGACACCACTGCTATTGAGATGAGTGCAGCTTCCAGAGCAGTTCGTGAACCAAGGGTTGTGGTTCAGACAACCAGTGAGGTTGACATTCTTGATGATGGGTATCGTTGGCGCAAATATGGACAGAAAGTGGTTAAAGGAAATCCAAATCCGAGGTGTGATTTTGCATTATATGTGCATGTTTTTATTGAATGGTTACACAAATTTGATAGTGGAAACTGCAAGAACTTTAAACTTTATCTTCACAAGATCTTATTTGCTATGCAGACCTATTAAATGAAAATTAACAAATTTCCTCTGAATGAAGTTTTTTTCTTTCTTGCTTTTGCAGAAGCTATTATAAGTGCACACATCCAGGATGTAATGTTCGGAAACACGTGGAAAGGGCAGCACATGATCTGAAGTCGGTGATCACAACATATGAGGGTAAACACAACCATGATGTCCCTGCTGCAAGAAATAGCAATCACCCAGGCTCCATTCCCTCCGGTACTATATCCAATACAGCGGCACCTCATGAACCTCATGGTCTACTCCCAAGAGTGGAATCTGCCCAAGGCAGTTTAGTGAGGCTTGAAGGCCATGCACCTTTTAGCACATTTGGCCTCCCTGGAACACAGCAGCTAAGACCAGCAACCAGCTTCTCTTTTGCGATGAGCCAACCAGGTTTTACAAACCTTGCTATGGCTTTGCCGGGTCCTCTGGCTCCAATGAACGTGTCAGTTCTTCCTTCGGTTCACTCATATCTGGGCCACCATGTGCCTGTTGAAGGATTGATGATTCCTAAAGGAGAGCCCAAGGAGGAACCGATGCCAGAGTCAGAGTCGAGGCTACCCATGCCGAATGCAGGTCCAATGTACCATCAGATGATGATGAATGGCGTACCGCTAAGACCTCAGCTGTAAATATTACTACAGACTAAAAAAAAAAAGATGTTCTGCATACCTGAGAAGAAAATTTTGCTTTTAATCTTTTTTCTTTGCAGTTGAGAATGTGAACAGCTTCTGCTTTCATCCTCAGCAGAAATATCAAAATGTCTTATGTGACAAGTTTGTGTATTGTGCCAAAGAATGTGACTGATGAATTGGATTTGTCAAAGTGGTTTGGTGTGTGTAGTTCTTATACAATTCATTTAATTACATAATTGTAAGGCATATGTTGTATCTAAATAGAGTCCATATCAATTTTAAACTACTTCATGCTGTCTATTGCAATTTATCTGCTTAGTGCCAGTGCAATCGTTTTAGACTTTTTTGTTTGTTGATGGTATGGTGGCTTGTAGCTAATCTCTCAGTTATTCTCCTGGAGATGGCAAACTGAAATGCACTCAGAGATTTGCAGTAGTGAAGAGGAATATATATATAATGGAGCAATGTGAGTGGCTTTGTGAGAGAGTATGTTAATTGGTCAAAAGTATGTTCGTGAGATAGACATTGTTATAGTAGATAGACAACTTGATCTCAAATAAAATAGAAGTCGATAGCAATATATTTTATGTGGGAATGAAATACAAAAATAAAGTATATATAGGTAGACACTGAGTTTGTGAAGATCCAATTGAGTTCTACATGAACGATGACAACAACGCGATACTCAACTTTCGTGATAGAATGTATAACTATTTTTTGTTTCTTGGAGCTCCAACTAATAGGGTTTGTATTGAGGAATATAACATATATCGATGTGAATGTTTTAACATTAGTATTTCTTGCTCAATCAGCATCAATAAAAATATAAAGACAAGAGAATGATTAAGGATTTCTTTAAGTAATCATACGATATGTTTTACTATAGCCCAATGAGTTATGAAGGGTTGATGCATGAACTATGAGAGTTTATTGATTACAAATGAGATGTTTGAACCAATGAGTCATAAATACTATAGGGATCCAAGTATTTATCGATACAATGTTGAATCCATAATAGGATTGTCATCATCTATCTTAAGTGACTCACTATAAGAAAATGGGTGACAACTTATTTATCATTTTAATATTCATCTTGGATGAAAAATCTTGAATATATTTTTTTAGAGAGAGAAAAAGACTAGTGGATGTAAATACACTCTTTGCACCCAGAAAATATCTCAATGACCCTAAATCTTTGATAGAGAATCAATATATTAGTTGTTTAAGGAGGTGGTTGATCTTAATAGAGTTGTTATTTGCGATAATAATATCATCCATATATACTAGTAAATATATGATACATTCTTTTATTATCGTATGAACAAGGAGTTATCAAATTTAGAATTAACAAAATTGATTGACATTAGGTATGAGCCAAGTTAATTATATCATGCTCTTGAAGCTTGGTTTACTATATATAACTTTTCAAAGTTTACATAGGGATATTGAGAATAAACAAAATCAAGAAGTTGTTACCTAAAGATATCATCGTCAGTCAAAGTCTCCCAGAAAAAAGTACTATTAACATTTAGTTATTGTAATTATTAGCTTTGAGTGATAGTCAAGCTCACAATAAGTCAAATTATTATAAGTATGAAGATATAATTGAAGGTTTTTTAAAAGTTAATGTTCAATCTATGGTAAAACTTTTTAGTTACTAAACATGTTTTATATTTAGCAATGGATTCATAAGGGTTCCACTTAATTCAAAAAATCCACTTATACTTGATAATATTTTCTATGGGATTTGATGATACAAAGGGTCTATATGATATTGTAGAGTAAAGCATCATATTCCTCACATATAATTTTATGTCACTAAGATGTTTTTTTAGCTCGGGTGATGCTTGTGGGTTCTACAAGCATAAAAGAATAGCTTATGATGGTATAGAGATCAAGAATTTGGTATAATTTGAAGATATTATTTTTTAAGTGAGTTATCATGTCACGTGCTTAAATCCTTTAAAAAAATGAGTTAGGAAAGAACTTAATAAAAGTATTATTTTGTTTACAAAATAGAGAGATAAAAATATTTTTTTAATTTAAAGTACACATAAAATATCATCAAGTTTAAAAATGATCACATATAAATTAAGTATCATGAAACCAATACGAGTGATAGATACATTATTACCACCAACAATGATGATGTTTTCATTACCACAATAGATAAATAAATTCTACAAGCTGAAGGTGATATGATATGAAGCTCCAGAGTCAATAATTCAATTGCCTCGAGTAATCGAACTAATCGTGACGTTTGTTTGAGGCCAATTTTGTATCGTAGCATACTTCAATCTAAATCAGCATACTTTTATTATATGTTTCACTTTGTTATAAAGTTGGCAAATGGTTCTTCATTTATTGTTGATTTCATTAGATGCTAGAACTTTTGGTAATTGTATATTTGTTAGGGTTGAAGTTAGAGTTACCATCATAATTTAAAAAAAATAACAATAGTATGATTGATGGTGGCTCTGTTGGTTACTCAGGAGTTCTTGTTTGATCTTTTGTTAAAATTCTTGTTGCTTAGATTGCCTTAGCAATTATTTCCTGAGGGAATAATCACTATGCCAGAAGTAGAGGAAGATATGTTATAAGCTTAGGCAGAGAAAGAGGAATCTTGAATTTGCAGAAGAGATCAAGTTTGATGGAGGATATCTAATCTGGGAAGGCGAAAGAGATCTGGTATTATGGAGGAGATCAAATTTGGGAAGGATCTCTTCGTTCCCAAATCTAGAATCTTTCTCTGGATCGTGAGTATCGATAGCGTGGTCAAGAGAATGTTGGAAGCCGGTAGACTATCGCCGAGAGAGACCGACCATAGATCCAAAGTGAGTTCAATGGGTGACGAGGACGTCGATGATGTGAGTTCAATTGCTATAGAGGAATTGCACGTCTTCGTCTCCGGTGCAAGCGCAAGCAACGAAGAAGATCGACAGTGAATCATTCATCGAAAGCGTCGACTATGTTGTGAGCAGGATGCACCGGTGAGGAGACGGTGTAGTTACAACAACACTGTCATTGCTGCAACGACAGTAGCAACAGGTGAAGGAGAGCAAAAGATAGCACAGGCAAAGTGTCGTTGGGTAAAGAGGAAGAGGGAGGAGTTGCTATCTCTGGGGTATCAAAAAAGTGGAAGAATAATTGCTGGAGGAATCATTGTCGCCCAGCAATGTGGTGATCAAACTCGATGGCGGCTCTCACCATCACCGAGACGAGTTCGGATCAGCGAAAGAATCTGCACTGCCAAGTTGTGCAAAAGCTCATGGGATAGTTATGTGCAGAAAGCAAATCTATGAGTCAGTCAGTCAATCCTGGGTGCTGCAGGTCTCTTCAGAGAACAAAAAAAGGAGCTCCTGGGAACTGAAAGAGTAGGTGAGAGAGCTGCATGGCCTACAGATTCAGCAACTGCACTTGCCATGGCCTCCAAGCCACATGCAGTCCCCAGTGCCAGCCGCTGAAAGAGTAGGTGAGAGAGCTGCATGGCCTCCAAGCTACATGCAGTCCCCAGTGCCAGCCAGTGAGCCACTCCCTGGATAGGAAAGAGAACATGGACCCTTCCACTGGATTCTTCTTGGCCAAGACACAGCCATGCGCTAAATGCCACAACCTACACATCAGACCATCTTTTTGTTGCTGTTGAGAAGAACTCGAGAAGAACCTGTGTGCAGGGAAGGAGATGGTAGGGTTTGACTGCTGTCCAGCTTTTGCTATTCTTACTTACTGCATGCTGTCTTGATTAGTTGAACCACTACTGCTGCTACCTTCATGTTTTAGACACAGAAGCTACTAAGTTTCATAGTCTTTTGATACATCAAAAGGAGAGTTTGATGCAAACTCCAAAAGACAAAAGAAAAAATATGAATTTTAGAGGAAGAAAGATGATCATAGGTTGGGACCAACATCTTTTAATGTGTGTGGTTGAGTTCAAAAGAAGAGCAAATAAGTCATAGGAGAAAATAAAGTTGAGAAGAACACAAGTCATGACACTGATGAATGGGAAAACTTCTGCCTGATAATTATCTCTTCTGAAACTTTTTAGAGATAAACAGAATCTTCAAGAGGAAAGTTTGAAGGAAAAGGAAAAAAGTTAAAGCTGAGTGGAATCTGCTAAAGATTGATGCGTGTAGAAAGAAGGAATGAGTGAGCAGCAACTGTTGGATGAGAACAAAAGCACAAAAAGCTTATTGCATCGACCAATCATTGAAGGTTGCAAATTATAACTCTCTCTTTCACTCTCTTGAGACGGATTATTGGATTAAGAAAAGTAGTTTTTTTATAAATAATGAACACTTACCCTAATTTTTATTTTTTTTAATAATATTTTTTACTTAATACTTAAAATATCGTTAAATCGGTCTATAGTATTTTCAATGATACAAAAAAAATAATAGTAAAAAAATACTATAACAATTTTTTTTGTATAATTTGTATAAAAACACTATGGTTATAATGTTTTTAGGTTATAATATTTTTAATAATATTTAAAATATTATAATGCAGTACAAAAGATATTATAACTCATCCTATGGAATCAGTTTATAGAGAAAAAATAGAAAATTGGGATGTTATTAGAAAATTTTGAATATGAAATTACTTTATGGAAGAAAAAAAAAACATAAAAATAGATTTATTTTTTTCAAAAATTCATCTAAAATAATTATTGTTGGAAACAGTTGTTGATTTGATATGCATTTGTATGTCATGTCCGAATCGATACGTAACGGTGACAACTTGTCGGATCAACGGCCAAAGACCGCTACACGTGCCTTCAAACACTCTCTTTAGCCAAATCTTAAATTAGATTCTTGGCGCGTGTGGGTGTACTGTATGTTGTTAGGACAACACGTTAGATTTGTACCTATCCAATTGTCACCATAAATCCGATATCCAAAACATCTTTACAGGACCATAAATATTAAAATTCATACCAGCATATATGTGCATTAGACATGCCAATTAATGCGTAGAAACTTCCAAAGATCATATCTGGTCCACATCATAAATAATATGTTTTATATATATATATATATATATATATATATGAAATGGTGTAAAACGATGGTTGGTATTTCAACATCAATGAACGATATAATTAAGTCATTAAAGCTTGCACACTACACGCTTGTAAGCATCATTGGCAAGCCATCTCCCTCGGCTTCGCGTCTGCGCCGCCAGAGCTGTCACAGCCTCAACTGCGCTTAGCAATGGCAGTCGAAGAGTCCCTCGAAATAGCTGCTGCTGCTTCCTGCGACGACGACGGCCACCTGAGAAGAACCGGTAATCTTAACCTTCCATTTCCTTTTTACCTGCTTCCGTAATCGAAATCCTTGTTTTCTGACCTCGATCCGACCATGGCGAGACGACTGGATCAGGGACGATATGGACCTGCGTCGCGCACATCATAACGGCCGTCATCGGCTCCGGCGTGCTCTCCCTCGCGTGGAGCACTGCCCAGCTGGGTTGGATCGCCGGCCCTGTGTGCATGCTCTGCTTCGCCATCGTCACCTTCGTCTCCGCCTTCCTCCTCTCGGACTGCTACAGGTCGCCCCACCCTGTCACAGGAACCAGAAACTACTGTTACATGGATGCTGTCAGAGTCACTCTAGGTAGTCTCCCATAGCCAAACTCCTTCCGTGGAACCCAGTGTTCGACGATTTGCTCGTGGTGCAGGTGAGAAGCAGACATGGATTTGTGGGTTCCTGCAGTACTTCAGCATGTATGGAACTGGGATAGCGTACACTATCACTACTTCGATCAGCATGAGGTGCATCCATGGACACTGCTACAGTATGATGAACTTGTAGTGTTGCGGTAGTCTCAATCTGTTATGCTTTGATGTGTGTGTGTGTGTGTGCGCGCAGGGCGATTCAGAGGTCAGACTGTTACCATAGAGAGGGACGCGGTGCTCCGTGCTCGTATGGAGATGCCTTCTACATGATGATGTTTGGGGTTGTTCAGATAGTGTTCTCCCAGATTCCAGATTTCCATGACATGGCATGGCTCTCTGTTCTTGCAGCTATCATGTCCTTTGCCTACTCCTCCATTGGATTTGCCCTTGGCGTTGCAAAAGTGATTGGTATCGTGTGCTTCCATCTCACTAGCTGATCATTTCATGAGTGATCTGTTTTGCTCTGAGAACAAATTCTAGATCATAGAATCAAACATTTGCATTGTGATTAGACATAGTCAAAATAAAATCAGATATTTATTTATTTATTTACCTTTTTTTGTGTGCAAAAAACAGATGGACAAGACTGATTTTGACTCAAAAGACTGATATTTCTAGGATGATGTTTCAAAATGTAATCTAGAAGATACATCGCTAACAAATTAATATAATGTAAAAAATTGTAGGATGAGGTTACAAACCCAAACTTCAGGTAAGTCAATCAGATACACCATCATTATACTAATATTTCAGGCAGGAAAAAAGTCACTATAACCAAACAAAGACTATCTAATTTGTTATCAAACACTTGGGAAAGGAACCAAGATTGATTTCTATTCATAACATGAATGAACTCTGATGTCATTTATCTGAGTAATTACAGGCCACTATGCATTTCACCAGTCCTAATTAGCAGAAAAGACAAAACATAGTTTTTATCACATCTCACAAGCAAAAGATTCAGCGCATAGTGATTCATCCTCATGCATGCTAATCCTTCTCTACTGATAACTGTGATTTCTGTATGATGTGGTCTACAGGAAATGGAACAATAAAGGGGGGAGTTGGAGGCATCCGCATGACATCCAGGGCACAGAAAGTCTGGCGAGTTTCTGAAGCACTGGGAGACATAGCATTTGCCTACCCATACTCCTTGATTCTCTTAGAAATAGAGGTGACAACACATCTCTAACTTGATCATGCAGTTCTTGTTTGCTGAGTCATTGTGCCATTGTATCAAACACTTTTGAACTTGAGAGAACTGAAGCCAATTCATCATGTTCAAAGGACACACTGAGGTCGCCACCACCAGAGAACCAGACGATGAAGAAAGCTTCAATGATCTCCATCTTCATCACCACCTTCTTCTATCTCTGCTGCGGGTGCTTCGGATATGCTGCCTTCGGAGATGGCACGCCGGGAAACCTCTTGACAGGGTTCGGCTTCTACGAACCATACTGGCTTATCGATTTTGCCAACGCTTGTATTGTCCTCCATCTAGTGGGAGGCTATCAGGTGAATCCTTCTACTTGCCTCTCTATGCTTGCAATAATGATAACATCTGACAGTGAAGTTTCTGGATTTGATTTGTTAGGTCTACAGCCAGCCAGTGTTCTCCTTTGCAGACAGATGGGTTGCAGGGAAGTTTCCTAACAGCAGATTTGTCAACGAGTTCTACATGATCCAGTTGCCATTCTTACCACCATACAGATTGAATCTATTCAGGCTGTGCTTTAGAACAGCTTATGTCGCAACTACCACAGGGCTTGCCATGGTCTTTCCCTACTTCAACCAGGTTCTGGGAGTGTTGGGATCTCTCAACTTCTGGCCCCTGGCCATCTACTTCCCCGTGGAGATGTACTTTGCGCAGAAGAAGATAGGACGTTGGACAAAGAAATGGATGGTTCTAAGGGTCTTCAGTGCTGGATGCTTGCTCGTGAGCTTGCTTGCTTTGATTGGATCAGTTGAAGGGCTTGTGAGTGAGAAGCTGGGATGAGTTCATTGTCCCTCCAAGTGAAAGATAGGATTGATGATATAAATGATGCCTTGCAAGTGAAATCTATATTTTTCTCATCAACTGACTCTCTTTTTCTTTCTTTGCACTTCTCCTACCCAAGAAGAGATGGATAACTTTCAAACTAGGTTTTCTCAGATTGAGTTCATGGAATGTCACAAAACTTTTTTTTAGTCTGATGCAAACATGAACAGTGAGGTGTACTTCAAAATGGAATTTTTTCTCAGATGACTTGAGATTCATTGCTCCAATAAGTGAAATAGGATGGTTCTTATGGGGTAGAGGGAGGGAGAGAAGAGATGATTGCAATAGGATGGTCTTATTTCATTATAACACAACGATGTTGGTAAAATCCGTGTACTTTACACACTCCTAATAGTAACTAAAACTAAAAAAAAAATACCTTTTTGGAATCCAAGATCAACTTCTTTAATCTAATTGTTCTCGAGCAATTCACTTCCAAGTAGCAAAGACTACTGCAATGCCATCTAATGTGTAACTAAAGTGTTCAAAGAAGACAAAATTTGAACGCATACCTGTGGTAGACGATTGGTCTTACTAAGAACTTGTTTCCTTCAACATCTGTTTCATGTTCTAACCAATCTCCCCGCACGCACATCCTAATAGATATGAAGACGCATACCTCGGTTTTCTTCTTCTCATCCTACTAGGGTTAGGACTCGCAAAACAGGGAGAGGCGGCAGCGTGGGGTTAGGAGACGGCACCTGGGACAGGGCTGGGGTTGGGGATCTTGGAGAGAGTCTGCGGGTCATGATGGAAGGAGTTGCTGCGGATCCCGGTGGGTAACGCCATCACTGGAGGCGACGGCTAGGGTTTGGAGGAGGCCGGGCGTTGGTCCATCGTGCGCTGGGACGGGGAGGACAGTGTTAACGGAGTAGAGGGGGGCAAATTTGGCATTTGACGCAAGAAATTACATAGAGAGTAATATTTTCAATCTCTACCCACTGAATTACCTCTTTGATAATTGGAAGACGAGTGGGGCCCAACTAAGCTACGAAACGCTACTAAACCCACTGTGTATCAATTCGCCCTGTCCCCGCTTCGGTTTTCCAAATCCAAAATGACGACGGCGAGACAATCTGAAGCCATTCTCCGTCGCTTTGCCGCTCGCCTCGCCGCCCGATCCATAGCGACCTCCGCCGCCCGCCTCCAGAGCGTCGGGTGGTTCGACAAGATCAAGGGCGTCTTCACCGGGAAACCCTCCTCCGACTCCTCCGCCTCCGAGCCTTCCTTCTCCCTCACCGGTTAGGAACAAAGGCTACGTTTTTGTTCCTGATCCCTCTTCTTTCCCGTCTTAGATAGTGTTGGTTGATTTGATTTCTGTAGATTTCGCTGGTCAAATGGACAAGGCGAGGAGACTGGGCTCGTTCAAGAAGTTCGAGGTGGGCCGCTGCAGCGCGGCCACTGTTTCTGACTCTTTTAAGAAGCACTCCGCCATCCTGCAGTACCTTGGGGCCATCGACCCCTCCGGAGAGGTTTGATTTGGTCGCTCATGGTGGAGTCTTTCGTTTTCCATTTTTGTGCACCAGTTTCCGAATGAAGAATAATTTTGTGGATATTCTTTTCCTTGTTCTATGATGCTTTTGAGTCACGGAAGTTGAGGACTTGTGGATTTTGAAGTAAGAAAAGCTCTGCAGGTTCCAGTAAGCTAGATAGTGGTCATACTTGAATGCATTAGCTCAAAGTTTAATGTTTAGTGTTTTGTGGTGAGTGAGGTTGAACAATTTTATGCACAACAGTCTAGATTTTTTTCTTAGTGTAATATGTTTGTCAAATTGATTATCTTCCAATCTGATAGAGACATTTCAGAGATGAATAGTTTCAGTACTATACCAAAATGTGGTGCATGAAGGTTTTTGGTTTTTGTGTTCTTAGGAAATAATTATTACAACTTTGTTTAATGTTCGAAATGTCATATTTTTATCTACCTTGAAGAGCTCTGATGTGCTGAAGTTTTGTTCTATCGATTAGTGATTGGATGATGCTGGCCAAATTAGTGTCATTATAATTCTTTGGTGAATTACTTTTGTTCAAGTTCTGGAGTAGGCTGCTTTATAACATACATGAGGTTGGCATGGTTAGGATTCTACAAAGAGCAACCTAACCTGGCATTTTAAGAAATTTCAGGATGCACTGACATCTACCCCATTGTGACACGACTATGAGTTCAAAGCTTGACCAAAACATTTAAAAAATTTGATTACAGGCTAAGGTAGTGAGTTTGAAACCTATAACAAAATGGTTTCCTATAAAAAGGGAAACCTTGTGGAGTGAATCACATTATTACAAGGTTTTTGTGGCACAGTTGGCCGTTTCCACATGTATGGCCACAACATGTTACAAATGCATCTACCTTGATGATTCATCACTAACATGGCATGCTTTGTAGGTGATAGTTACAGAATAAACTAGTTAGCACCTTAATTTATGATAAAATATGGGTGATCATCTGAGTCTCAGTTCATGTGTATCCTTATCCTTTGCTTCTTGCTTTTCCATGTTGAGAATTTTGTTTTGATATTTTCATGCACATTCGTTATACCTAATATGTACTTATAAATTCTTGTTGTCGTCCAATTACTTCAAAGTCAATAATATGATGACAAGCAGTGCCCTTTTTTGTGGAAATATGAGTTCAATTTATGAATTTGGCATATGCAGCTTGATCTGATGCCTAAAAATTTTGCATGGCCTTACTTTTCATATGATGTTTGTTTTCTCCTGTAGAATCTCCAAAACAGCCACAAACAGGATGCAGCAAAGCACTGTAACTGTACAATAGCTGATGTTGAACATATATTAGCAAAGTACCAATGGGCCAAAGAAGCACAAAAGAAGTTGGATAAGTTAAAAGAAGAAGGGAAACCCATGCCAAAGACCTTTGGTGAGGTACATACCTTTGTACTGTTTGGAATTTTAGAAGAACAGTTCTGTTAACCGACAGCTATCAGAATGATTTTGCATACAAAGAAGCAAAGACTTACTTTGCATGTATATGCTGTCCACTATGAGCCTAAGGTGCATCATGATATGATAATCAAAGATAGTTGCTGTCATTTATTGCGAAGTGAAGTTCATGCCCCTAATGTCTTTCTTTTTAAAGCAATAGCCAATATTTTGGTGAGATTTTGTGTTATTTTGTGAATTTTATTTCGTCATGAGACATATGTGAGTCACAATTGTGCTGGAAATAACTTAGATGCACAATCATATGCTTTTGATGTTCTGTGCCTTGTGTTGAGTTGACCTTGTAGGCTAGCACTCTTTAGACCAACTCCGGGTCCCCCATGTTTGCACAGTGCAAGCACCTGCTACTTTTATCAAGAAAAGGAAAAGACAAAAGATACTGTAAACTTCATCGCCTGCATTAAGTATTGTCACAGATAACATTGGCCTTGTGATTTCAATTCGGCGTCACTTGTGATTCCATCTTGATATCAAGTCTTGTTTCCACTTTTACTACATGAATTTAACTCACATTGCCATAACAGCATATGCAAAATCTGTTTACCCTCCATGCTCAATCGTTGGTTCGGAATGAAAACCTCGATCTCCGGTTATCTAGATATGTCCAAACAAGACAAAGGCTAATAGCATTTCTCTATTTTTATGTTAATTGCTATTATTATACTTATTTTATGTGTGACTACTATGGAGGTTTTTTGGTTTTATGACTTCGGTGAAAATATGAGCTAAATGTGCTAAGCTATAGTCGTTGAAGATCTGATAGGAAATGTGTTTTGAAGAACTTTTTATTGAAATTTTTAGATCAGCATACATGGAATGATCATTCTAGGGACTTTCCTTAGTATATATTTTTATTGTTTCAAATGAAGCGGCATGATCTGTAAAATCTTAATCCATTGTTTTTATAGGTTCAAAAGCTAATGGGATCGACGCCGTTGGATCTCGGGAGGTCTAATTTGGCGAAGAGTGGGCAAATAAGTAGGAATGCTCTCTGCCCATGCGGATCTGGGAAAAGATACAAAAGGTCTGACTTTAGTATCTTCATTACTTTGTCCCAATACCTTAATCGCTTGACTGCATCCTGCACTATTTTCAATTTATTTGCTAAAACTGTTGCTTTAGGATCCAGAATAAGGTTAGTCAATATGATCATTTTAAATAACAACAAAATAGTTCAGAACAACCCTACAGTGGTAATTTGCAGGAAATATGCTGACGTTCCAGGCTTACTGCATGGAATTTAGCAGATAAAATATCATTTCAGAAAAGAGAAAATCATTCTTATATATTTCCACCTCTTCTTTACTGCCTTACTCTTTTACCAGCATGATCTACATATGATACGTTGTTATATCACAAACAACATGACCACAGTTTCCTTTTCATGCAATTATTTTATCTACGTTAAGATTTCCACAAAAATTCATGTAGATGATCATAATCAATCCTGTCAACCGGAGGGAATCTCCCATGTTTCTTGAGTTAGTAGGAGTTAACTGCTCACTTCTTACTGAAGAATCAGCACTGATTGGCATGAGCACCTCACATGCACAACATGAACAACTATGAGAGGAAAGAGCGAGACTCTGAAGTAGGTTAATCTTTTTCATGATAGTGATATCTCTCTAAACTATCTCTTTCTTGTACATGAACATGAAGGTGCTGCGGAACAACCTAAAGTGGAAGCTTGGATATGGAGTTCCTTCCAAATTTGTGTAGAACATAAACAGGTAAGTGGCACCAGAAGCAATTTACCCTTTATAAATCATAAAAACCTCAGTCTTGTGTTCTTTCTTTTCCATTTGGAATTCCAGGTTGTATAACTTGAAGTGATTGAAATCAGAAAGTTCTCCTCTTCAAATCTAGTGAACGAAATTATCCTTTGTGCAGATTTTCGGAGCTAAACTCGTGTGAGTATGAGATCAAGGACTAAATCCTCAAGCAGCTTCAACTTCGAACCATTTCATCGGCCTATAAACTTATGTAAGAAGTTTGTTCCTCTCATTCATGTAGCAAATAAGGATGTTAAACTTTATGTGGACATAGTGATCCATCCTTATGATAGCAATGAACGAGCAGTTAGGTTCCAACATTGACAGAATGTTATGGCATTATCAAAGCTCTCTTTCTTTAACCTCAGGGTTCAAAATCTTGCTAAGGAGTGTAACTGCATACATTTAAATTACATAAACTGTTATAGTGGAAGTAAATAAAAAAACATTCCCATTAAAAAATCTAACCAAATAATATATGACTAAAATTAAGAATAAAAATTAGGAGCCCAAAGACAACGTGACATTCCAGCACTAGCATAATTAAAAGAAAAAAAATTCTATGAGGAAAGAAATAGGAAAAATGAAACTTGACAATGAGAATAAGATTAGGATTTGGGTGAATGTGTGCCCGAGACTAAGATAATAAAAGTTACATTTTTTTTTCTATTTCTTCTCTCATAGATATATTTTTTAATATGTTAGTGCTGGATCGTCTTGAAGGATTCTTCATGATCGATCGTGCGTGTTTAGAAAGGTTTAATTCCTCGTTCCTAGCTGAATCTTGAGATGACTTTTCTGATTAAACATACACGAAGTCCCAAATATCTTATGATAACTGTGCACTTTCAGATTGCTTCTTATCTTTGTTCTTAATTTTAATAATATATTATTTGGTTAGATTTCTCATTAAGAATATTTTTTTATTTACTTCTGCCCTAACTTTGAGTCTTCTGCCTGAGATAAAGATAAAAGAACATTTATCACAACATTGTTTGTATCTTTTGGCATTAGATTTCGACTCTATAGGAAAGTGCTATGTAACATGACTTGGTGACACTGAGTCGAGAACATGGCCAAGAAGACAAGACAACACACTGCCTTAATCTTCCTCTTATATAGATGGCAACAGGTCAAGTTTTTTCAAGCCAAGTTCATATTCGAATTTTTAGGTTCATTTGAATTTACATTAGATGATATTTATCGAACCCTACCTTGTGTCATTCAGGATGATAGCAGATCAAAATTTTTCACATAATGAAGTCTATGCAACCTGCTTAAATCGAATTTAGGTACTTTGAGTCTGATTAGTGTTTGGATTTGGGTAAGTTTGTATTTGATATCCTATCCATGTTCAATGACATGGCTAACATCTTCATCTACTTTTTTTTTCATATGTAAGCATCTTCTTTTTTTTCATTTAGTTCATTTTTCCTCAGGGAAAGAGATAGGAAAAGGATTAGCTTTATAAGGTCTTTTGGAACAAGATAAAATTAATTTTAAATCTGGCTTATATATATGTTATGCTTGTCATAATAATCTATTTTGTCTGGATATCATTGTAGGTTGTAGATATTGACAGAACCTATAAAAGATCCGAATCTACTATTTGGTTGCCAAATAGATGATGGTTGACAATAATAGAGATTGGGGAAGTCATGCTTGGTGGATCCCATGACATGCAAGGAGACTTGCATCACGCTGTCCCGTCACCTCAGTCACGATCATGCCATCACGACGTCGCGTCACGACGTGGTGTGGCTCACCGTCCGTGTCAACTCCATCGCACTTGGTGGCCGACGTGGCGAACCGCGGTCCTTCCGAAACCCAAACCCATGGCTTACCCGTGATTAGGTTTAAGTGGCGGATTAAGAGACGGAATTAGATATCCGCTGACGTCACCTACCACCTGTCTCCCTCAACTCCCAACTACCCTTCTACCATAGTTAGCAAAGCATGCAAATTATTATTTGCCTCATAAAAAAAATTTAATTTCCAAAGGAAAAATAGTAATAATTTCCATTTCCGTGTATATGTTTCTTGAAATTAGGAAAAATCGTAAAAAGGCCGGTCACGGGTTGTTATATAAAAGAGCCCAAATAAAACTTCCATTATATTTATATATATATATTAAGAGGAGAACGTTAATGAGTGGATTAATCGACTACGGGAGGTAGAGGGAGGGGTCGGCGTCCAACCAGTGGCTCTGATTCCAGTAGGCCACAGGATCGACGGCGCTGGTGAGATCGAAGAGTGCAGAGTCCGCCGGTTCTGGCCAATCCAGCGCCGGGAGATCGCCGCCGCCGCCGCCGCCCGGCCCGGGATCCAAGGGTACCGTCTGATCAATGAGCCCTGGCCTGATCACCTCCGCCGCCGCTGCCGCTGCTGCTGCTGCATCCTCTTGTGCGTGCGACGGGTCCGGGAAGCTGAACGCTAGGATCGAGGCCGCATCCGTGAAGCTTACGGCCGCTGGATCTTGGAAGACGTCTGGCGCCGGGCACGGTCGGGGATCCACTGGTAGTGGTTCGAAGGGAGGGTTATTGTTGGAGATGGGCATGTGGGAGGTGAGGAGGGTCGAGGTAGTGGCGGTGGTGACGGCCGTGAGGCTGGGGCCGTCGCTGCTGCATCGGGAGGCGGAGGAGGGGCGGCGGCGGCGGTGGCGGTGGTGGTGGTCCTCATCGGTCGCATCGGAGGACGGCCTGGACGAGGGTTTAGATGAGGAGGAGGAGGAGGAGGAGGAGGAAGGGGGGCGCTTGGACTTGCGGCAGCCGCCACCGATGGGGACGTTGCGGAGAACGCCGCCCATGGTCCAGTAACGGCGGCAGGACTTGCAGAAGTGGCGGGGCTGCGAGTGGTTGTAGTTGTTGTAGTAACAGAACTTGGTGTTAGCGGAGTTGCAGCGCGGGCACTTCACCGCCTGCTGCTGCTGCTGCTGCCGCGCCACCTCCGCCGGGTAGCCCACGACGCGGCGGTGCTCAACCCCGCCACCGAAGATGCCGCCGGTCACCGGCTGGAAATCCTGCATTTCCCGGAGATCTTCTAGAAGATTCCCGAATCTTCTTCCGTGGGCTGGCGGTGATGCCACCCGTGGATCTCCGCCGGGAGAGGAAAGAGAAGGAAGGAGCTCTTCGCTCCTCCCTGTGATCTCATCTTATACCATCACACTCTCTGTCCTTTTATCCGAATTTACCATCATACCCCCACGGCGAAACCGAAAATAAATTAATATTTTTACTATATATAAAAAACATATTATATTGATTTTAAGACTCAGAAAAGCCCACTGACACCAACTGAGTCCGACCCAAAGACCGCATGCATACTTATATCTGCACAGTATACAGTACACACACTTACACTACCGAACAAAGAGTAGAAGAGTTCGTCTCATTATTCCTTATCCTATGTCACGGGTTACAGCTACTGCTGCTGCTGCTGCTGCTGCTGCCGCCACCACAAGACGACGTCGGGGGAGGAAGAAGAGGAAGAGACGTACGGCGGTGGCAGAGCGCATGCGGTCCGTCCGATCGCCGTCGTCGTTCTCCATTTTGTCGGCCATGTCCGCTTGTGTGTGTGTGTCTCTCTCTCTCTCTCTCTCAGTCTCTCTCTCTGCTGTGTCCTTCCGCTGCTTCTTCTCTGCATGCGTCGCTTGCCTCGCCTGTGTGGTGGCCCCCTTGGAGAATGATTGAGCGTCAGTGGGTAGATGGCTCCTTGTCGTACGGCCACCCACAGCAAGAGATGGCTGAAGGCGGAGGAGGACAGTTGATGTCCCACCACATCCACCACCACCGGAGTGGGCCGCTCACCTTCCTCCTCCGTGCATGAATCATACCAAGCTTACTAAATTGATGTCTGGGATGACTGAATCAGTCACATTTAATTTAAGCGATGGTTGAAAAATATTCATATGTTTATGTTATGATTGGTTTATATAAAATAATGAAATAATAATAATAAACAATAACAGTCGCAGATTGCCAAACTCTAATAATTTTTATAATAAATTTAATCAATAAATATTTTATAGTATACACGAAATATTTTGGATTGTCAGTACTCAGAATTGTTAGTGATAATGCTAAATTATATGTATTATTATTATTTTTATATAGTTTTAAGCTTTTCTATTGTTGATTACCCAACTAAAAATATCTATCAATCTCAATGTCTAGACCATCTTAGAAAATGATTGAAACAAGTGATGGACTCGTCACCTTTAATTTCTGTTCATCACTATTTTCCTAATCTTTTAATCTCTTCCGCAACCTCACTTATCATAAATCCATAAGCCTTAAATAGTAATATTAAGATTTCTAATTCTTCTAAGACCCTTAAAATCAAATAGTTTCAAATATGAGATTTTATAGAATGCATCCACAAAATTTGACTATATTAGAAATCTGAACTCCAATTTACCAAAAAAAACACAAAGTCAACAACACATGAAATAATTATGGAAGGAAAAAATATAAAAAAAATGATCCAGTCCAGAATTAATTGACAACTAGGTTGGGGATCACAACATGATCCATGCATCTAACTCTATTATCTTTGTGATTGTCATATTCATTTCTTTCCCAAACTCCAAGCTTACATTATGATCCTTATAATTCTGAAAATAAAATAAATAATCTCATTTACCCTAATATCTTGACAAAAAACACAACACGTGATACTATATATTGAATCGACATAATAGTGATAGGCAAAAAGATAATTTTAATATTTTTTTCGTTTCTAATGATTTTATTGGTAAAAAAATAACATTCCACGTACTGAAAACGAAAGCGACATTAAAATTATTTTTTTATTCATTACTTTTACATCAACCCAATATGTGGTGTTACGTGTTATGTTTTTCGTCAATACAATTACGACGTTATGATAAATAAGATTATTTATTTTATTTTTAAAATTATAAAGATCCTAATATAAACTTTTTATGTATATAACTTGCGAGAAATCTGATAACACAAGCCATTGAAGAGGTATGGGGAGTTGTCATGCCGCATGGGTCAGCACATGGGACGGTGGAGAACTTGAGAGGTGGAAGGAAGGCTGTCGAAGAGAGAGCCGCCTTTGAAAAGGGTAGGTGATGGTGATGAACACAATCGGCAGTGTGTGCCTTCTACATGTCCTTTTCACAGAGGTCCTCCATTTCCACCACCACCACCACCTGTCATGGTGGTGATCCCAGAGTAGCTCATGCCATTGTCGTCCCTCCGGTTCTTGCTGAGCTGCAGACTTTGGTGGATGTCTCCTTCACCCTTACATCTCACCTCTCCCACTCCATGTTTCATGCTGCAGAATGTTGAGCATGAGAAATCATAGGAGGACATCAAGGAGACTTAGCTTCTTATATTATACTGCCAAAAACCAATTTGATCGAGTAGGTTGTCTCTTTAGCAGAAGTGTGAAATGATTCCTTCGGGGGATCATTCCTAGATCTACTCATAATTTTCTCATGTTTCATACCTCATTTTGCAAGATATTGTGTGAGCAGAATGGAGGTATTGATGTGTATGAGATGAGAAAGATGAATTAAAAATAGTCTTGTATTGCTGAAGATTAAAATATTGAGTTTGATTTACAACCTAATAAGCTTAGCTTTTTAACATATAACATTCACCGTTCAAAATGAATAATTCTTTACGAATTCATCGTATCAATGACGATAAAATATGATTTATCATAATAGCACTAGAAGGAGGGTTCTGAGCTCTTGACTCCCATATTAAAGGGAGCACTAATAAAAATATTTAGTCACATATTGATTGAGGAGTAGGAGAACCAATGACTCATAAGTTCATCAGGTCACATTTATCCTCAAAAGTGTATTTTGAAGTTCACGAGCTTCAAAAGTGTACAATCATACGGGAGAGAGTATTGATAAAAATATTTAGTCCCATGTTATTATTTAATTGATAACACAATCTAACACCAACTCCTCCATCAACAGTTCATGTGCCATGCAACACACTTCCAGATCTGCTTGTGAATCATGTACTCCTGTTTCAGATATGATATTTGTGAATCATGTGCAGCCACACCACTCAGCTCTGATGAGAGTGACACAAGAAAGTGATACACAACAATCCCTTTCTTCTGCAAGCAGAACACATGTACAAATGCCTGCAACTGCCCTCTGGGTCATATCCCATGCCTTCATTTCAGAGGTACAGTGGGAGCACTGACTCAAGTTGGGATTGCAGTCACCATTAGGATGACACAAGTCCAGTGATAGGGTCCAGAATCATCCAGGATGTCAGCCAAATGCATCATCCAAAACAATGCTTTTGCATGTGATTGTTCCTTGAGCATCAATTCACAGCCATGGGGTTCTCATGTCTCCCTGTCAGTTCATGTATCATGACAGCAATGAGTTGTTCCTTTCACCTTCTATTGGGGATAAAAACCTGATGTTGAAATAGCAGCAGTGGAGGGACCATGGAAACAACTCAAAGAGTTACTAATTAAGCTTTTGATCAGTAAAATTTAGCCTCAATGTTTCTGTCTCTCTTGTTGTTCATCCTATCAGCTGGGGAGGCTTTTCACACATTGTATGTTTGTGAATGATCATGTACTTTTTCCTGTTCTAGAAAAATGATTATATATATATATATTTATGTATATATATATATAGATATATTTATATATATATGGAATTTTTCCAATACAAAATCCTTTTCCAGTATGACTGAAACCAAAATAATTGTGACCTATGCATGCTGTTCCACTGCTATCTGTTTTCCTTTTTCCTTTTTCCTCTTCTTTTCTTAACTGTAGAAATGTGTGTCCTATTCCAAATTCCACACCTTGAGCCTGATCTGATCAATCTGGGCAGTAGATGAGTTCTTCTCATTTTGGAAGCTTATGAAACAATGAACAGCTTCAAGCACACATGAAATGACTGGCTTTCTTTCATTTGGTAACACACCTCACAATCAGAAACATAATTCTAGTCTGCAAGTTTAAATGCATTAGCACACTGCTGGCACTGGTAACTGTGGAAACATCTCAATATCTCCAATGTTCATCTCCTGAGCAAGAAATTGCAGCTGAAACATTCCTCCTCAAACTTATGTCTGAATGATTCTTCATAAAGACAGAGTCTGATCTAAATATAATTCTGAACTATAATTATACTGCTGTTGGTGTCGATATTGAAGTTTTTGAGTAGGTTATGCATTTTAAGGACTGGGCCAAGAGTGGCTCAGCTGATGATTATTCAAGCCCAGTCTGATCTCCAAATTATTCAAGCATTCAAATAGGAGTAAAATGATGTAGAACAGTGTAGCTTCATGGATGGGTTTTGCAGGAACTTGTGTAAGATGTGATAAGCCTATAAGAGATTACAATGTGCAAAATTAGTGACAGCAGCACAAAAATAAGTTTACTAGCAGCCTCTGAGTTGACTAAAATGGATTGCAATTTTCTTGTTGACTTGTTTTTTTTATAATGTCAGTAGCCCTTATTTTTAGACATTGACTTATAGTTCCCTCAATCATGAGAAAAAGTCAACATTTCACTCATGGATCCCCAATTAATTAAGTGCTTCAGTGGAATGGGTGATTTAATAGGTCATAAATCATGAGTCACATGACCTGCAAACCACAATGAACAATTTTGCCTGTGACAGCACAAGTGCAATTTATAAGGAATTCTCACCCTAATAAATCTTGAAACCATCATTTGCAGTGAACTTTTATGAACATTCTGATCACTTCACAGGAAACAAATTAAGAGTTGAATGCAGGCTCAAACTATCAGATGGAATGACAGTGATAAAAAGATTTCAAGCATTCAAAGTGATGTTTCAGTGAGATTATGGTTTCAGCGGATCCACCAAAGAAAAGAAATCAGTCTGATCACTTCACAGGAGAAAAGAAATCAGTCTGAACAATTTTGCCTGTAACAGCAGAAGTGCAATTTATAAGGAATTCCCACCCTAATAAATCTTGAAACCATCAGTTGCAGTGAACTATGAACATTCTGATCACTTCACAGGAAACAAACTAAGAGTTGAGTACAGGTTCAACACTTAATCAAAGTGATGTTTCAGTGAGATTATGGCTTCAGCAGATCCACCAAAGAAAAGAAATCAGTCATTTAATCCTTGTAAATATGTATGTGGTACAAATGGAAATCTCAATGCCATATTATCCAGTCAGAGTAGCTCATAAAGGAGATTTCAATGCCACTCTACATTGAGATTTCTCTTCCAAACTCCAAGCATTCATAATCCATATATATACATTACTTTCTGTTGATTAGTTTCAGCTGAGAACTAAAGATTAGCACCTGAAACTTTCTCTCTCTGTCACTCACTCACTTGATCTTGAATTATAGAATCTGAAGCTGTAGAGTTGATCCTTTGAAGAAATCTGCCATGAGAGGGAAAGAAATTATATTTCATATAATTTCCAAAGTTGTAGGCTTTTCTCTGTATTCTCTTTCTACCTTAGCAAATTGAGTCTCCTTCCATGCCATGTTTCTTTTGGCCAATGAAGACTTTGAGGCTGCTCTGAGTCATTTTTTGGATCAATCAAGCTCTGAAAATTTCCAGCTGATATCCACATTTCTCTTTTTTTTTTTTTTTTCTGTTATTCTCTTATTTTTCTTTATATTTTTGATCGAATTCGAGTTAGTTTATCCACACACAATCTTCACCGTTCATTTACATCAATCAAGCATACTGGATTAGTATTCTATGTCTGCGGCACTAAATTGAGCGAATCCAGGCTGTTGCGGTCGCAGGTTGATGCGAAGGTTTGCCGGCCTCGCATGTTTCAACCGTTGGATTTGCGAGAACGCAGCCACCCGAAAGCACTTGCGTTCGCAGGTGCTGCCCACTTAAATGCGCCTCCTCCCAAATCTGACCTCGCCTATAACTATTATTCGAGCATTTGCTTGCTTTTGTTTGTTTCGATTCGACCCGGCGATTGGCTTCCGGAATCGCCTCTCTTTGGATCTCGCGGGCTCCCTAATCTGGGGAGACATGGATGTCATAGAAGCCTTCCGATCGATGAATTGGGAGCAGGAGTCGTACCCCGCGTACGAGGACTTCCTGGCGCTGCCCTTCTTCGCGCTGTTCTTCCCCACAATCAGATTCTTCCTGGATAGGTTCGTTTTCAAGGTGCGTGATTTGGTGGATTGTGTCTCTTTTTTGTGTTGAGCTGCCTGAGTTGGCGAAAAAGTTCTGGTTTTTATAACTTTTGGATGCAATTTATCCCAAAGATCCGATCTTGCTGTGATTAGCTTGATTATGGAGCTTTCGTCTGGGCGAACAGCTCGGTTCCTAGTAGTGGATCTTCTTGCTCCGCCGAAAAGAAACCTATCTTCGGCAATGTTGTGGTGTGAGAAAGAAGAGTTCCAATATGTGTTTGTGTAAGACCAAGACTCTCACATCTGGGATCCTTTTTGGCTTTATATATGCCAAAAAGAAAACAAAATGTGGGCTTTATATATGCTCTTGATCTTATTAATGACAAAATACTTTCTTTTGTGGGTTTTTGATCCATCATGAATGAAGTTATACTTTGGGTATTGGGATCCCAGTGAAGTTGGATGCTAATTTATTAAATTTACCTTTAATCGGTTGGCATCATTGCTAATGTCTAAGCTGCTACAGACATAGCCTGTTTACACTAATAATTAAATAAATGAATAAAAGGAAGAATGAGCAAAATATTTATCTCCAGAAAGCTGTTTTGTTGAATCTAGGATAAAATTGTGCTGGAAAGTATGGGTTATGATAAGCGATAGTCCAACCAGATCGACCAATGCATCCAAAGAGATTCCACTGTCCTGATTGTTGCAATCTAGACTCGAATGGCAATAAATATATTTCAGCTATGAGCAGTTTTGAGTTCCCTCCCCAAACCTTGCATTGGCATGACTCTGCTACAATCCATTTGAGGTTTTGTGCTATATTGAGTTAAATGCCTTATTATGGAAGCATCGATGTGGTTAAGATCAATCCCTGTTTGGTCATATGTTAGAGAATAATTAGTATAGTTAAGTTTTATCAACTCTAGTTTAACAGTTTGGTGCTTAGGGAAAAATGATATATATTTTTATAATAAAGTTCCTAGAGCAGGTTATTTTGTCCTGTCCTACAACATTGGATCTGTGGTAACTGAAAAAAGATAAGTCTGATGCAACATGAAAAAGTTAAGTTTCTGCTTAGTTTTGTTAGAAGTCCTTTATATCTCAGTGTTGGGTAAAATTTTTGGAGGTTCAAGTAAATGTTCTTCTTTTGTTGTTACTGAATATAAAAAATGTTATTCCTTGAGATTTCATGGTTCTGATGGCATTAATTAATGTATATCATATTTAGATGATGGTTGGGTCTTCAGGACTATGTCAGAGGCAGATGGTCTACTGAAACAAATATTAGTCTACTTTGCTGAAATCAATTTGTCAAAAAAGAACTGAACAGAATTTGTGGAACTAAATTCAACCTAGTAATTTGTGTCCATTGTTTGGTGAACACTATAGTTCCTTTGAGTACAGTTACTAAAATACCATGGAATTTAAAGTGTAATTCGTGCTGCACTCCTTGATATCCTTTCTGTGGTACCATGTTTCACACTGCCATTTCAATTATGGATTAAGTGGTATGACTATCTTGTAGATTCAGATCAAATTTATGCCTAAAGGTAGTCTATGATATTCAAGAACATGATCTTAGTAGAGAATCTATATGGATTGGTAGGTGATTACCATCTATGGGTTAGCATTCATCAAACTTCCATTATATTCTAGATATCTACTTATATTATTACAGCACATGATGATTTTTTTTTCTTGTTTCTGAGGCCTTTGAATAACTTGTGATATTTCACATCTGATCACAAGAAAATATGAGTACCGTTTATTATGAAAACTGTTGTTCTTTTACTTACCTCTGCATTCATCCTTGGCTTGTTTGACATGCATCTGTATTTGATCCGTATGTCCGTATCAATATAAGGCAGCTCCTGTTATGATTATTGAGTTCAATTTACATCAGCAATGTTTTGTACCAAGGCATCTGATACATATTTAAATCTAATGCCTTTCTTGGATCTCTATAGAAATTGGCTATGCGACTTATACCTCAAACGGTGCCTAAAGATTTCGGTGCTGAAAATGAAAGGAGAAGAAAGATCAACAAATTTAAGGAATCAGCATGGAAATGTGTTTATTTTCTTTCGGGAGAGCTGCTGGCTCTGTCTGTCACATACAATGAACCATGGTTCACGAGGACTAGGTATTTTTGGGTAGGACCAGGAGATCAAGTGTGGCCTGATCAGAAAATAAAGTAAGATTTAATATTTTTTGATGCAGTCTTCTCCTATTAACCTGCTTTTTAATGGCATCCTAATTGGATACAAATATCAGTATTGAGTATTTCTTTCATCCAGGTTGAAACTTAAGGCTGTTTACATGTATGTTGCTGGTTTCTACACATATTCTATATTTGCCCTTATATTCTGGGAAACGAGACGGTCCGACTTTGGAGTGTCAATGTCTCATCATGTAGCAACTGCGATTCTCATTGCGCTGTCTTACATATTCAGGTTAGTCTTTCTGCTGGATAGTTTTATGCTAACAGAAACCTACCATAGACAAATTTGTCACTAGCTGGCAGTTCATGCTGGTCAGCATGTACTTTCTTGTAAACTTTGCTTTACTTTTAATTTGCCTCAGATGAATAAATATGTTTTATCCAATAGTCCTCTGGTCACACCCAAGATAAAGGATATGATCCAAAATCTCCACCAAAACTCACAGTTGGACATGATCACAAATCTTATAGAACTAAATCATATGATCACACCCTATTATGATACGTGTATGATAGATAGCTGCAGATATATATATATATATATATATATATATATATATATTTGTGTGTGTATATATGTGTATGCATATGCATACATATGTATATACATACATATATATATGATGAGTCAACATTTGGTTGTCATTGGTGCGATCCTGTAGGCTCGCGAGGAATTGTCCGCTTTGGACGTGGCACAGTTTTGTCTTTTCGAGGCTTGTGAGCCCCAAAAGACGTCTCTGAGGGTAAGGGTAACCCGACGAACTTATGAGCCATACTCCTCAACCAATGTGGGACTAAATGTCCTTATCAGTGTTCCCTCCCGTAGGGGAGCCAAGGGCTCAGGGCCTTCCTTCTAATGTCATTCCGATAAGTCAACATTTGGTTGTCATTGGTGCGACCCCGTTGGTGCGCGAGGAATTGTCTACTTTAGGCAATGGGCGTACCCGCATGGTTTTGTCCTTTTAGAGCTCATGAGCTCCAAAAGACACCTTTGAAGGTAAGAGTAACTTGGCGGGCTTATAAGCCATTTGTTCCCTTATTTCTCAACCAATGTGGGACTAAATGTCTTTATCAGTGCTCCCTCCCGTAGGGGAGCCAAGGGCCTAGGGCCATTCTTCTAGTACTAATTTGATAAGTCAACATTTGGTCGGTCCGCTATTGGTGCGACCATGTAGGTGCACGAGGAATTGTCTGCTTTGGGTGATGGGCGTAGAAGGAGGGCCTTGGGCCCTTGACTCTCCTAAGAGAGGTGCCTTTTGGAGCTCATGAGCTTCGAAAGGGCAAAATCGTACGGGTACGCCCATCGCCCAAAGCAGACAATTCCTCGTGTGCCTACAGGGCCACACCAATGGCGGACTAACTAAATGTTGACTTATCAGATTGACGCTAAAAGGAGGGTCATAGTCCCTTGGCCTCCCCTATGGAAGGGAGCACTGATAAGGACATTTAGTCCCACATTGGTTGAGGAGTAGGGGAACCAAGGACTCATAAGTCTGACGAGTTACTCTTACCCTTAGAGGCGCCATTTGGGGCTCACGAACCCTAAAAGAATAAAACCGTGTAGGTACGCCTAAAGTGGACAATTTCTCGTGAGCCTCTGAGGTCGTACTAATAACGACCAAATATTGACTTATATATATATATATGTATATGTATATATATATATGTGGTCTGTGTAGAAGCTTAAACATTATTATCAAGTACTTCATACTTGTAAAGTAATTAAAATCTATGATCAAGATAATATAAGTATCTAAAACATAGTGAAAGCCATCTATCATCACATGGCAACATAAGTGTGGCATGAGGTCCATCACTATAGTATAGTCCAAGAAGAATAAATTATTTCATCTAATACATCACCCATAATGATATCAAATCTATGTAGTAAGTGTCTCAATGTGCATCCTCAACCTAATCGTCAACTGGAGTCTCAACCTCAACCTACTGGAATAATATGACCTACTTCAACCAACTGTTTCATCTGGAATAATATGACCTACTTCAGTCATCACTTCTGGGCAGGTGGTCAATGAGTATATGAAATAGTAAGGGTAATCAACTCAAAGTAGGAATGATTAGGTCAATCATTAAATAATTATAAATAAGCATTGATAATCATAGAATTAAAAACTCAGATGCTAAAAGAACATAAGCATTTATAATTTTATATTAGCAGTATTGAGCATCATACACGTTTTCACTTATGCATGTATTTACCTGTGTGCCCTTGTTTTTCTTATAGTTTACATGCCTTCATGCATGCAGAACCATACTTATATGAACTTGTTATCTTGATGATATCCATATGTTCTTAGTGTGGCAATGTTCTTAACATTATTTACTTTGTGTGACATAGCATTTCATACTTGACATGTCCACTCTGAAGTAGCTTGGGATATCTCTGAGGTTGCATACACAACAAGTATTTGGGACATCGTATGCTTCAACAAACTTGCTGCAGATGTCCCTGGATATGTACCATACCTCTAGTGGCAAGCTTCCTCAATATCCACCTCTGTGGTAGCATACACAGCAAGAATTTGGGACATCATATGCTTCAAGAAACTTGCTACAGACGTCCCTTGATATGTACCAGACCTCTAGTGGCAAGCTTCCTCAAGAGACTTGTACTCCTTCCTCATGTGTGCATGGGTTTACCATTATAGGAGTTCACCTAACTAGAATATGTACCATAACAAATGTAACTAAAAGATAAACTTTAAAGTGCATGAATGCATTTATATTATACAAAGAATATTTGCATTTATATTATAATTCCTGCTCACTAGTTCGCTTCATCCATCTTATCCCTTTAATGTGAATTTCATATATGTGAGTGCATTCGGATTCATGCTGGTGCATGATATAATTGCTGGGGTGTGACATGCACCTGTGTGCACTGGCATGCATAAAATATGTTGAGATCTGGTTTGTAAACTAGCACATGCTAGCATGAGCTCAGCTCCTAATGCATTAATTCATGTATGGTTGGCGGGCAACCAGACATTACATATAGAAGAGAAAGAATCTGAGCAGCATTATAATTATCAGACATTAGCCTTGGCGGGCAACCAGACACTACCTATAGAAGATAAAGAATCTGAGCAGCATTATAATTACTTCATGATCGTTGCATCAAGTTATCAACAACCAGTTCTTGCAAGCAAGCATTATATAAGCCATAGGGTAATGCTGGCGGCCTGAATGGTCAAAGTACTTGTGATTGAATGCAGTCATTGACAAAATATTGGTAAGAAGTAAAAGGAAAGTGATAGTGGACCCATTCCAAAGACCAAAGAAAGTTATGCCAACAGGATTACGGCAAAGAATATCAAAATGCCAGTCGTAATCATAGCTTGATACGCTATCAAGTTATTAGACTAACAAAATTAAGAAAATAAGGATAAAAGAGTTCAGTCAATCATTTATATGTACATCAATCAGCTCGACAATATAACTATCAAATTATGAAATACCAATTAAAGAAGAAATTTAGAAAATAGATGGAATTAAAGTGGAGTAAAGCTAGGAATGTTTGGCCATGATAGGCTGAACACAGTTTGTTTCATTTAATTCAACCATAGTAATTGTTCTGATGATATGGTTGATCCTATATTCGTACTACCATGTGAACTCTAATAACTTGCTATATCAGGTGAGATTTCCCCAAAATTTTAGTAAAAAAATTACTCTTGCTGATTAGATTCAAGTTTTGTTAAGTGGAGAAAGTTGATAGCATCCTAGAATTAAGATGGTGCAGCACTTAGAGAGTGCTAGATGATTTTGGAAAAATCCATTTTTTTTGTTTAATTTGCATTTATGTTGTGTCTATACTGGATTTTTCTGTGACTATTATTTTCAATTCTTAAATTCCACTGATGACAGTTTTTGTTCCAAACTTGAAAGCCCAACAGTATGAGCTAGTTTTTTTTTTTTTCTTTCAGAGCATCAAAAATAGTGGAGGCATGGCATTTTCTGTACCAACTCTTATATGAGGTTGAGTTTTATAAATAAATGAATCAAAGCCACAAATCACATCATAAAGTAAACTACTATTCTATAGAATGGTTTCTCCTAGGTGTGACTATTAAGCCCTAAAATGTTACCTCTTCTTTATATTTATTCATTGATTGGGAGCTGCATTTGGTTGGTTCATTGGCTTACTTGTGCCATTGAGATGATCTTGCTCCCGATATCAGAGCTTGTCATTTACTTATTCCAGTCTTCTATTAGGTCCATGCAAATGTTGTTGGGTTGTTCCCTAGTTGAATGAGGTTAATCTGCGGTTGCTAAGGTAGATTTTCTACTCACTGATTACAGCCCTTAAACAATTCCATCTTGCTAAGCTTGTCATAGTTTAGAATTTATCACAAAATCTAGAGGTTGTATCAGGGTTAGAAAAAAAGAACGATTCTTTTTGGAAAAGAAAACAGCAAGATTACAAGAAGCTCTCAAGCAGTCAGAGTTCAAAATGCCATCAAAATCTCTAGGAACTCCTTAGTTTGTACTTTGAATTACAAAGTCTGTTAAACCTCTGAAATTGGCAATTCAATCAGCAACGCTCTGTAGATTTTTAGTAATTCTCCATTAAAAAAAAAAAAACCCATTGGGGCACATGTTTGGATGATAATTTTCCTACAGCGAATCCATTTGACAACTGAGGTATCTAACTACATGTTTCCTCTATCTTTTGTTTTTCTTTTTAAACAGGTTTGCTCGTGTTGGTTCGATTGTTTTAGCCATACATGATGCAAGTGATGTGTTTCTGGAAGTAGGGAAGATGTCTAAGTATAGCGGTTCTGAATGGCTTGCTAATGCTTCATTTCTTCTGTTTGTTGCATCATGGGTCTTACTTCGTCTTACATACTTCCCATTCTGGATACTCCGAAGTACGAGGTAAGTATCTTATCTGAATTCAAGTCTTTGGTTGGCTTATTATTATCAATTATTCTGAATATTGTTGCATTATGACTTTGTAATTACATTATAGAACATCTACGTTGGTTTCCCTAGTTGTCAATCGTGTATTTGTTTCACTTGCTTTATATCAGGAGTCCGACCTGTGTTAGAGGAAAACTAAGATTATGATGGTTATTGTAATCATTTAATTCATGCTACATCTTAGCTTGCTGAACTTTAGTTTAAGCACATGACTGAAATATTAAAGATTTGAGTGTCCCATCCATACATAGTAGAGAATTACATGTAGCTGAAATTGTTCAGGCTTATACATTGTTTTGCAAGGTATCATTGACAAATAGGATTGAAGTTTCAGTTGGCACAGGAGGTTGTCCTCAGTGTCATGCCATGCTTGCAGTTATGGGCTCTCTTTACTGTGTCAGGCCAATTCTTTTGACATGTTTTGGCCTGCACAGAGTCATGCCAATCATACCATTCCAGCAACAGACTGAAATCCTCTATGCTGCTGTCTGCTGATATTTGAAAACCTTGTCTATAGAGACCATGAGTTGCAATATTGTTGAGCATTTCTCTTTTTCATCACAATAAACATTGATGATAGAAATGTATATTCTTTGTTTTTCCATTCTGGAAGATATTAGAAGCATTTCTAGAATCTTCTAATAGGAAGTTCGGGAAGTGCTATTTGCAAAGTGATTTTAGATGTCATGAATCCAGAACTTCATGTTGAAACAAATTTGACTTTTTTGGGGGGTTTCTTTTGGATCCTCTGCTAAATTTCTTTATAAAAGCTGAGTGTTCACTTTGAAGATCTTGAAAACAGTGATGAAAGAAAGTTTTAAAAGGCTGAAGTTTCATATCTGGTGTATGACTAATGGTAATTTATAAATTTAATCTAAATTCACTGTTGATCCAGTTGGACTTCCAAAGACCACATTATTGAAATATATCATCCATGGATTGTAGCATTTGCTATTTTGCTTATAATGGTTCTTTCATGTGGAATTGAACTTTAAATGAACATGTCATAAAGTTGTACTTTGGTCATACCACAGAGATTTGGGGACGCAGGTTGACAAGAAATAGACAACATGCAATTTTAGATGATTAATATTTTTGGAAGGTCCTTTAGGTTATTATTATCCCCCTTTCTCTTCCTTTTGAGAGTAGGATCAGTAGTCATATCATCTAAGTGAAATCGCATGGTTTTCCAACTTCCAATACATCTCTCAAACATTTGTGAAGGTGAAGCATGTATTTTCTGGCAGAGCCATGTTTTTGCATCACAGTTCTATCTTCGCTTTTATATTTCAATCATGTTAATTTTGCTGAATAAGGTAAATAGTTTTACAATCTTTGTGTTATAAATCTATGAACAAATTAAAGCCAATAGCTTATAAATTGCTTTTGCATGCTTACTAGCAGATTGCAGAATTCTGGAACCGTAATGAGCAAAAAGAAATTAAGCACAAGACTAAGTTTAATGCATCAGTTCTGTTTTTGTAGGGTTGTTCACTTGAGTTGGAATACTAAAATATAACTTGGTGATTCTTTTACCTTCTATCTGGCAGTTACGAAGTCCTCTTGACTTTGGACAAGGCAAAGCACAAATTTGAAGGACCTATATATTATTATGTGTTCAACACCCTTCTATTCTCGCTGCTTGTTCTTCACATCTATTGGTGGGTATTGATCTATCGGATGCTTGTAAAACAAATCCAGTCTAGAGGTCATGTTGGGGACGATGTTCGATCTGGTAAGTTTTGTCCAACTTTTGCGTATGGATGGCCAACATGTTTCTACTGCAATGTGAAACTTCTGGTGGTCTATCCAAGATATATGTTACGCTTAAAGATTTTGGTACTGCAATTACAAAATTTCTGTTGTTCAGCATACTGATTACCTACCATCTTTGATAGAACTCAAATTTATTTAACTGCATTATACAACCCCATCACTGCCGCTGTATGATGTTTCTTGAATTTTTCTTTTCATTATAGATTCTGAAGGTGAAGAGGAACACGAAGATTGACTGCTGATATTTTCTGACCATGCCGATATATGAACAACAGTCATGGGAAGATCTTCATTTCTCTTTTGCTTTTACGGTGCCAGCTACTAGTATTCAAATTGGTGTACAAATTTTAGAGAAAATCCTGTTCTCTCTTTTTAGGTTGATTGACATGTAAGATTCACAAGATGAAAACAGATCTCCAGCATGATTCTTCCCCCAGTTGGTGAGTAGTTGTCATTGGAGATATCTCCTTACTACTGGAGGGCATCTGTATGTTTTATGTCAAGAACAGATGGGGTGCACATAGACATTATTATTATTTTGGTAGGCATTCATATTTTGGTCAACCAGCAGAGTTGATGCATTCTGAATTCTGTATTTTATTCAACAGAATTTTCAAAATGTGTGTTGATTTGGTTTTTCTGAATTGCTCCTTAAATTTATGTCATCTTATGTTTCAAGATTGGATGTTGATCTGCAAGAAGAACAAGAACAAGTATTTTTTATTTTTGTCGCGAAGGAGCGAAGGAGAATGCACGGGAAAATTGATGTTTCTCCGCAATCGATACAGGTTTTGACGACGGATAGATGCATCGGTACATGCTGACTTGTACCATACGATATCATAAAAATAAAAATAAAAAGTTAAATACAGATTGATAAAGATCTATATTTTTTTCCTTTTTCGATACTGATCTATATATTGGACGGTTGAGATCAAATCATCGGCTGAGGCTATTGGGCCCAAATCACTCCAACAAACTCAACGGCCCATAATGGCGCAGCATCAGTTCATGGGCTTCAAGGATCCTTTTCTGTTACGATAATATAACGGAACGGGTGGGATTCTGTTACGAGCATATGACGGAACGTTATTTCGAACCGCGTTATAAGATTTCCATTGCCGCGCTTGGGGAAGGGGCGGTATTATGTGCCGCGGAGCAGCAGAAGCGCCCGCACCAACATTTCGAACGCCCAAAATTGAAACCCTTCCCTCGTCTTCCCCGATAAGACCTCCTCGTCGTCGAGGCCGAAAGAGAGCGCCATGGAATCCGGCGGTCCCCGAGAAGACGAATTTTCCGGTCGATTCGAGGGTCCTCTATGTCTTCTCCATTCCTTTGTTGAAAGATCCGATGAGAAACCCTTTTGGCCACATCTCCAGTTTTTCATCTGCGATCTGATCTCGTTCGATTTTTGATGATTTTTCCCTTCTTTTATGATCGTTGCAAGGGTTTCTTTGTTTTCAGGTAATGGGATTCGGCCGATTCAAGGTATGGAATCGGTTGTCGCCACAGTCAGTGGATACCACGGGACGGAGCGGTTTAAGCTCATCAAGCTTATAGCCCAAACTGGAGCTAGTTACACCGGAGCTATGACGAAATCAACTACACATCTGGTGTGTATCTCCGCCTGTTTCTTTGAGGATTCTTATGTTAATCGTGCTGGTGGTTGCAAATTGGTTGATTGGAGAATGATACGTGGACAGTACTTCGATATGAATGTAGGTGTGTTGGCAGTTCGAAGGTAAGAAGTATGACATGGCGAGAAGAACTGGAGCACATATAATTAGTCACCGTTGGTTTGAGGATTCCTTAAAGGAAAGGAAGCGGCTTCCTGAAGATCCCTATGCCGCACAGAGGTGCCTATTGTTTATCTTTTGCTTTGCCATGTTATGTGGATTAATCTGGTGTGTACTAATTTCCACTGTGTAGGGCCATCGCCGACCATATTATCCGAAAGATGTACTTAATAGAACCTTGAGTTGCATTCTGTGGGTTGTTTAAGACCATGGAGTATCCCACTATTCTTTGTTATTGATAATCCAGTGTAGACAATTGACTTGCAAAGTATGAAATAGTATAGATCTCTAGTGAATTATAAATTTATTTTTTAAGTCAGGATGATGAGAAATTGTGACATATAGTTTATGGGCTTCCATATAAAATCGTGTGTTCTCCCTGTGCTAAATGAGACTTGGAGACAAGAAATATGCCATATGTTCTTGTCTTTGGAGTTCGACAACATACAACTTTACGTAATGAGATTTTAATTTGTGAAATTATCAATCGTGTAACATGGTTCATGTTCTGTATTAGACGATCAACTAAGGATTGCCTTAGTTGGGTGTTGATCGAGGATTGGCACAATAATATCTGCTGTATGCTTCATTGATTATGGCATTCAATTCTTGTCAATTCCAATGTTCGTTACATGCCTATACTTGTGCCTGATATTCTGCATGGACAAAATATATGACACATATCCATTACTGATGTTTCTACCATTCCAACACTATATGTGATGTAGGGTAGCCTGAACACAGAGCAAGCATCGGGATTGATATCGTATAACTGAAAAATATTTTGTACCCTGTTTCTTTTTTTTAAGTTCTAAATCTCTTTGAGTTGTTTCTTCAAGGGTTTTTATAGAATGATATGAATAATTAATCTTTTTTCACTTATCTGTAGATTTAACTGGATTTGAATGGTTTTCACTTTGGACATTCTTTTTCACTCCGTACATCTACAATATGTCTCAGGCATTTAACATCAATTGTATACTTATTTTTCTGTCACTTGGTTCTTTGCAGTGGACAAGAAGCTGGACCCATAACTTGGGAAGTGCCTGCCTCTTTGGATACTTCTGGAAAAGGAAAAAGCATCATATCCACAGAACGATGCATGTTATCTGATAATTTCGGTGCATTGAATTGCAGAAACATAGTAGAAATTGATGCAAGTTATCTGGATTGGTCTGACTCACAACTGTTACACAAAGTAAGTTGTGAACTTGTGCATTTGCATGGTCCTAGTAACTCGATCTTTGTCTAAGTAGTGTTCTATGCGTTTATGATGGTGTACCTCTGTTGTTGAGTTGTCATCGCATGAAATACATTTATAGTTTCTTTGTATTTTGCTTTACTCCAGAATTCTAATTCACTTTTTTCAAGATACTGTAGAACTCAAAGAATTTCGAAGATATTCCTTTCCCGATAAGATTATGTGATATCTACATAATCAAATAAAAGGATACACAGAACTTTTGTTTTTAAAAAATAAATGATGCATTGTATACACACTCAAAATAAATTTGGCAGACATTATAAGTAGTCAAACAACCTATACCTTATATTGGCCATTTGCTGCTTGCCACAAATGATAAGAGAGTGGTTTACTCTAAAATACATGTGTACGGTGCTCCCAGTTATTAGGCATGGACACAACCCCTTGCTTCTTGAATGAATACATAAAGCTGTTCCAACTGTTGTCTGAAAGGGCAACAATTGCTACAATATCTTCCAATCAAATATTGTAACAATCTCTCAACATCTTTAAATATGAGCCATTGCTAGTGGCTGATAAGAATTTTAAAAAAGTTCAGAATATGCTTCTACAGCTTGTCATTAATAGGTGCATTATCAGAAATGTCCTAAATATGGATAAACTTGACTTAGCTAGTGCTCTATGATCCTTTTAGTAGCTTACGTTTGCATTTACATTCCCTAAACTAAGTTGTAGTTGTGTGCACTTATTTCTCTTAGGTTTTTTGTTTCTTTGTTAGTTTCAACTTCTTTCTATTTAAACAAAATTTGGTTATGTCAATTGTCATGAATTACAACAATTCTATTTTGTCTTGGCATAACCATGTTTATCCGATTACATGCAGTGTAGGGAGTCTAGTACATTCCCAAAAGTGTGCTCATCAAGCAAGAAGAGAAACCTGTTTGATGCTACTCAAGATGTTGTTACTTGTAAACCAACTCGAAGAAGTAATCGCCTAAAGAAGAAAGCATACTGTAATCTTTTGAATTATGTGAGTTTGGGCCAGAAGGAAGGAACTTCTGTAAAGAAATTTACCAGTCAGCTTGAAATCATTGATCTTGATTCAACCGGTGAAAATACTTCGAGAAGGAGGCTTGGATTGTCATCTCAAGGAAAAACTACGGACTCTATGCTTTCTGATTGTGAGGGAAGTGGAATAGAAGGGCTTGAACAGGATGGTGTAGAAGAGCTTAGGAATGAAAATATTCTATCTGACAATGGAATATTTTCAGATAATGAGAATTTTGAATGTATAGGTAAAATGCTTGGTTCTTCAGAAAATGCAAGGAATGATAATGAACACCATAAAGAAGGTGAAAATCTTTACGAAGCAGGTGCCTACAAGCAAGCAGAATTATCGTGTGTTATATGCTGGACAGAGTTTAGCACGACAAGGGCTGTTTTACCTTGTGGGCATCGCTTCTGCTACTCCTGCATTCAAGGATGGGTTGACTGTTTGGTATGTAGTTGTAAACTTTTCTAAGCATTTAAAATTTTCTTGCACATTTATCATAATAATTGCATATATCGTGTTTCTACAACCACAAGTAACCCTTGATTTGCTACATGTAGCAATCAATCTTTTTTTGGTTGTGGTCCTTTTGGATGTGTTTGGATGTCTAAAGAAATAATATTTATTAAAGCAGTTTCTTTACTAACTTTTTTTATACTTTTGACAAATATAGAGGACAAAGTCATGTCTACCTTCAACGTCATCTTTTGGGCCCATCCGAAGGGCAAAATCATGTGGTGCTCATCCAAAATGAATAATTCATCGCAATCCTTCATGTTTGCACCAATAAAGACAAACGATGATTCATCAATTCTAAAACATGGATCACTTTCTTTCAATTAATGCTGCTAGTGCATACTTTTCTTGGACCAACTGATAAATTTGTTATAATGAGAAATAAAATGCTCCATGATATATGGTTAATATGCATTGTTTGGTAGTATGTCTTTATTTTGGTTTCTATGTGGATGGTGTGTTTTCGGTCTCATAATTATTGTATTTTAGGCTTCAAGAGGCAAGATTTCGTCGTGCCCTCTATGCAAGTCCAGTTTTACAAGCATGAGAAAGATGGACACCTCTACTGATCAGAAGATATATTCTCAAACCATCCCATCTGAATCTTCGAACGTAGACATTATTATGGTCTCCAACAATGGAAATGACAGTGCCAGAGCCTCAGTAAGCTTTGTTTTTCACTTTTCTTCTTTCTGCATGACAATCCCTAACATTGAGTGATCATTTTCATCGCACTGTTCTTCCTGTTTGTTCTGAAATTGTGATGCACTTCATTCTGAAATTGATATATCAGCAGATAAATTTTCAGTTCATTTTACCTTGATACAGATTTCTTATATTTGATCTACCATTCTCTTGTTGATTCAGATGCCCATGGATCCTGTTTGTTCTGAATGCCACAACCGTGAACCAGAAGATCTTCTTCTTTGCTGCTGCATCTGCCAATCTCAGTGGGTACACTCTTACTGCTTGGACCCTCCAGTGTCTCCATGGACCTGCATCCACTGCAGGGATCTCCGAACACTTTATCAGCGTTTCCGTTGATATGAAGGTTACTGATGCAAGTATAGAAGTTCTAAACATATTTAATGGGAGGAAAGCATGATTTTAATGGGAAGAAATCAGCTAACAATTGTATAATAACAACCCTACGTGAAGGGAGGTCAGATTGATGGATCTGTAATAAAAAAGCCTTCTCTATCAGTGGTTCTTAGCAAATGTGATTTCCATGATATTTGTCCCTCTTTGGTAGAAATTACAAGCAATATCGGATTGGTATGGAAGAGCAATTAGAGCCGGAGTTTCTGATGTATCAATTTGTTGGAATATATTAATCTGAGAGAAAGGGAGGGAGGAGAGACAGTCAATATATTTGGTGACGTGCAACCAAAAGCATGGAATGGAATTTGCTGCTGCTCCATAAGTTGGAATATATTTGGTTTCCCTTCCCCTTGAAGAGGTCTGCTTGCAGGAGAGTTGTTGGAATCCTCTGGGAATCAAGCAACAGGCAGCCAAACACTGCTTTTAAGGTTGCTTTCAAGCAACCTTAAAAGAAAGACATCAGTGTTATCCATGGCCATGGACAAAGTTGTCATGAAACAAATGCCAAAGGTGTCAAAAGTTGGTCCACATTGAACATAATTTTGGGGAGCTGTATCTTCCCCAACTGTGAACAATGTTGCAGAGCAGCAGTGCAGTAATACCTACATCTATCCAGATGTTCTAATCTGTTTCTGATCTGTTTCCAGATAGATTAAAGCTTGAGCTGACTCCTTTCTCGAGCGTCTCTGAACTGTTGCTACAAGCCTGGCAGCTGGAATGTGGTTGCTGGGTTTGCTGTGACCTTGACACAACAATAATTGCCTCTTACTTTCTTCAGCATCAAGTGAAATATATTTATGTGGCATCTTAAACAATGTATGTATAACTTGAAGAAGAAGGCTGTCATTCCATGACAATCTCATGTATTGGACTGTCTAGGATGATGAATCACCCTCGAAACCTTTCTGGATGACGTGTCCCTATGGTCTCTTCTTGTATCTGGACACGCATTCCCTGCTATCTGTCAGCACAGTTGCTGCTATGCCTACCGAATCAACCCTGGAAGTCGCCAGGGGTGATGTGGATCTGGTGTAGTCGGATTCCCAAGAATGAGCTGTTATGGTCTCCTGGACAGAGATGGCAGAATAATTAATTGTAATTATTACTAATTATACTTCATTGTTATTATCATTAAAGTTAATATGGCAACATTATTAATAAAGCCCAACCCACCCTGCCTTTGTCGCTCTCATCACGAGGTGGATGATGACGAAGAAGAGAAGCTAATGGTTAGGGTTTCTCCATCAAGAAAACCTACCTCTCCTTCTTCCTCTTCCTCTCATGCCCTTCGAATCCCATCCTTAATTCCCGTTGATCGGTTCCTCTCCACCGATACTTGGTAAATCCAGTCGATCTGATCTGATCTGATCTGATCTGATCGGATCGGATCGGATCGTCCATGGAGTCGACGGCGATCCCTCTGGAGGCCACCGACGACCAATCGACCTCCGTGGACGCGATGTTCTCCCGCCGACGCTTCTGCTGCTGCTGCATCTGGTCCGCGCCCCGCTCCTCCTCCTCCTCCTCATCTGAGTCGTGGCAGCGGATCCACGCTGGCGGCGGCGGAGGTGGCGCGGGAGACGACCGCCGGTGGTGGAGACGGGTGGTGGGGGCGGTGATGAAGGTGCGGGAGTGGTCGGAGCTGGTGGCGGGTCCGCGGTGGAAGACCTTCATCCGCCGCTTCAACCGCAACCGGCACAGCGGTGGCGGCGGCGGAAGCTGGAGGATGGGGTCGGCGAAGTTCCAGTACGACCCCCTCAGCTACGCCCTCAACTTCGACGAGGGCCACGGCGGGAGCCCAGAAGGGGACTACGCGGGCTACCGCGACTTCTCCGCCCGGTTCGCCGCCCCGCCGGCGTCGGCCTAATCGTCCGTAGATCTCGGATCTCTCCTCTTCGCCTCTGTCGCCGCCGATCGGGCGGCGCACGCAGTGGTGGGCTCCACTTGTCCTTTTCTCCAGTAAAAAGATATTATATATATATATATATACAGTATTATTAGCATCCGTCAGTGGTGGGATCTATTTGTCCTTTTCTCGAGTAAAAAGATATATATAATATATTTAGTATTATTAGCTGTTGATTGGTTGTATCAAATTGATTGCGAGAATTAGCTACAAAAAGTCGTGTAAGTTGCTACATATTGTGTGCATTCATTAATATATATAATTAGCCGTTTGTTTCTGAATGAACGGTAGATCGAACGGTCGCGAAGGTGCGAAGAAGGATTTCGGGGTCCAACCATTGGTCAGCTTTTGCGGCTTCTGAACAGTGGCCCCGCTCGAACTCCTCAACTCCAATAACAAGAGAGGTAAACAATCGGTGAGCCTTCTCGAGAATGACCGGACGTTTACATCGATCAAACAAAATGAAGTCGCCTCTTAATTTTAAGCTTATTTGGTATTTATTATTATTACTGCTATTTTTACGGATCACAAGAAGTGTATGGATTCGGTCTTCGTGTCCTATGTGAAAGGCCTCGTTGGTCCATTATGGTCTATTATTATATTTATCATGCACATTAGATTCTACGAGTAGTTTTTTAGACTTCCATCATGTAGACTATTTTATGCAATAATTTCGTAGCATTAATATTGATCCTAAAAGGACATTTCAATCTATTCAATAAAAAGTGACATCAATGATAACATTGTTAGGATCGGGGTCGGCATTAAGAGGGGGAGTGAATTAGTGCAACGGTAAAAATTACGTCGGTTCAAAAAACATTCGTACGATAAAATCTGATTTTGACGAAAATCGTTTCGAAAAGATCTTTAAATTGAATGCATACAGAAGTCTAGTTGATGTAAAGCAAGGAAAGCAGTTTGCAGTTAAGATAAATAGCAGAAAGTAAATATAAATCGATTTATAGTGGTTCGGTCGTCGTGACCTACATCCACTTCGTCGATTCTTCTTTTGTCGAGGCCACCGGCATCCACTATCGGTCTTCCTTCAATAGGCGAAGACCAACCACCTTTTACACCCCTCTTCTCCTTTTCACGGGTTTAGGAGATAACCCTTACAAGACTCACACTCCTTTTACATAATTCTAAACTTAGAGTCGATGAGGAAATTTCTAAAGAGATTGCAGCAGCGTTTTCTCACTTTTGAATACTCTGTCCTTGTATCTTTTAACCAGGGATGATAGGGGTATTTATAAGCTTCAAGTCGATTCAAACTTTGGGCCTAAAAACATTTCATCCCGAGTTTCCCATGCACGAGCGGTACCACCGCTAGTGTTAGTCTGACACTGACACTGCATTGGGCGGTACCACCGCCTGACACAGTCTCGAAGACTATGCCACGTCGGTGTCACCTATTGGGGCACTGTTTGGACCTCTAATTGGGCCAAACACAGTCCTTACATGGGCCTAGCTGGCCTCTAATTTGGTTGGCCCAAATTCAAATCCAATTACGTATTAACTACGATTCCTAAGACATTTGTTAAGCTAAACAAGTCCCTATGTCTTGGTTTCTTCCGATGAGCTTCCGGCGATCTTCCGACGAACTTTCGACGATCTCTCGGTAATGTTCCGGCAGACTCCCGGCAAACTCCTGGACTTCACGACGATTTTCTTCGCGAGTTCCGACGAGCTTCTCTAGCAATCTCCGAGACTTCTCGGTTGGTTCCGACAGAACTTCCGACGAACGTCTGGACTTCCAACGAACTCTCGAACTCCCAACGAAATCACGTACTTGACTCTGGGACTTCATTTTGCTTTATGCCTTGCTATCGTAGTTAATCATGCACACATAAAAACAATTTCGATCTAGACAATTATTATAAAGCTTTGAATCATGTTGTCTGGCATGTCATTGGTCCATCGACGCTTCGTCCGATTCTTCGGTGCATCGTCCTCTCTTGCGACCTATTGCCCAATCGGCCAGTTGACCTCCGCAACTTTGATATCTTTGGCGCAATATTTGCTCTTATTGGCCCAATGTTCGAATCCATGGCCCGAAGCCTTCTGTCGATATGTCGACCGATCCCTGGCTCGACGTCCAATCTTCTGACATATTTTCCTCCGGCCCAACATGATTCTTCCTGCTTTAATTGTCTCATCTTGATCGAAGCACCCTACGTCACTCAAAACGCAGATCAAATCATAAACACTTATCAATTAGTTTCATCATCAAAATTCGAGATTCAATAAAGATCTAAAAAATGAAACGGTAATAGTTTCGCTGATCCTAAATTTGCTTCGCTGCACTAATTCACCCCCCCCTCTTAGTGCCACTCCGGTCCTAACAAAAGAAGGACTTGATCTTAGATTGATCTATCATGATTATTGAAAAAGGTATCAAAAATAATATTTTTGGGTCTAATGCTCGAAAAAGAAATATGTGGACGTGATGATTTCATTATCATTTCCATTATTTCTTACACCAATATACGTACATCGACCAAATTATTGCATTACGTGACACCTACAACAATATTGTACTGCAATTATTGGTCGGCCGATGGACAGATCACATCGCTCGTCTCAAGATTCGTGCCCGTTCTTTTAATTCATGCATCGAGTCATCTAATTCGTTGACGAGCACGAATTTTGATGCAAGACTATATTTCGGCGGATGGGTCACACATGTGGGCCTCCTTCAGGGGCGTTATTGTCAGTTCACGCAGTTTGAATTTGAATCCGAGGAGGACAATGCCCGTTATCTCGTAGATAAAGACAAAAAGCACATGATACATTTAGTTCATGATAAGGGCAGCCTCGTCACTTTACCGGTTTCATCGGATCAACAAATAGAGGACTTGTTCATGTTAGGGGCATTGTTGTCATTCAACGCTTCGACACATCAATAAATAGGGGTCGGGATGTCACGTGAGATCCTCTCAGATCGGGGGCTCGGGTCACGTGACACCCTATTTTTCGAATTCCCCGAGCGGGCGCTCTTTCATTTCGCTTTCTCCCATCGCGAAGACGAGCGAAGAGAAGAGCGGCGAATCGGCGAAACTCCAACCCTAGTTTCGATCCATTCTTCCCGCATATTCCTCCAAGGGTGGTGATCCCTTCCCCCCTCCTTCCGATCTATGGTCGAATCCTCCCAATCGTGTCTCCTTTGAGTGTCGAGGATTGTTGCGGTCTCTGGGCTCGTGGTGCTGCCGAGAGAGCTGGCGATGGAGAGCCCAGAGGAGACCAAGGCGCCGAACAAGGAATGCGTCAAGGTGGCCGTCAATGTTCGGCCGCTTATCACGACGGAGCTCCTCATAGGGTGCACCGACTGCGTCACCGTCGTTCCCGGGGAGCCCCAGGTTCTGATCTGGCGAACTTTGAGCTTTACGTTCTCGAGCTCCGGTTTTTGTTTTGTTGTTCTTTCTCATCGCACGAATGGAACAGGTACCCACGTGTTGATTCGCAAGTTTTATTTGCGTTTGAGGGGTTTCGTGATAATTCTCTGTTTGTCCTGAATCGTCTCTATAGGAGATCCCCTTCTCGTCATCCTTCTCATGGGTCTGCTGTTGCTGTTGCTCTTCTTGGAATGTTTTAGCCTTTTTCCTTTGAAATGGTGGTTTCCGCTGCTACTTATGTAAATCCTTATTCTGGATTTTCCTTTGGGATTCTATTGACGAGAGTAATTTTAGTCTGTTTAAGATATAATTTATAGATTTTTGGTTATGATAACATCACAAATTGCTGTTTATTCTCCCTGTGGGTTACAGGTTCAAATTGGATCTCATGCATTTACGTTTGATCATGTTTATGGGAGTTCAGGGTCTCCCTACTCCATTTTCAAGGAATGTGTTCTTCCTTTGATCGATGCCCTATTTCATGGATACAACGCCACCGTCCTTGCATATGGGCAGGTACTTCATTCTTATCTTAATGCTGCCATCACTCGTTTTCCATTACTATTATTGTTTACTTTTGTTCTCTCTTCTGATGTATAAGCCCATTGTTTCATTTACAGACGGGTTCAGGGAAGACCTACACGATGGGAACTAACTATACGGGCGAAGGTAACTGTGGGGGGATTATACCAGAAGTAATGAACACGATATTTACAAAAATTGATGCTATGAAGGACAGAACAGAATTTCTAGTTAGAGTATCTTTTATTGAGGTGTGTCAGAGTATCTTTTTCTTTACCATAATAGTTTTCTTCCATAACTAAGTTAATGTACCCTTTTAACAGTCCAAGGGTTTGTCTACTAATTACAAACTGCAGCTTATTCCTTTTATCTTCCTTATTTTGATATTGGGATTTGTTGCACCTCATTAGATTCTCCCTTGAACTAGAAAATAAAGTATTTTTTGTGTCACTAAATTGTTTCTTGAACTTGGTTTTACATGGGCAGATTTTTAAGGAGGAAGTATTTGATTTGTTAGACCCACAATCTCATGCTGCTATGAGAACTGAGGGTGCACCAATAGCCAAGCCAACCTTGTCTAGAGCTCCCATTCAAATCAGAGAGACAGCAGCTGGTGGGATAACACTTGCAGGTGTTACCGAAGCTGAAGTCAGATCAAAGGAGGAGATGGCATCATATTTAACTCGTGGATCCATTTCTCGTGCTACTGGAAGTACAAATATGAATAGTCAATCAAGGTTGGATTTCATCAGCTAACCTTCTAACCAAGTATTGTCAGTTTGTGCATTGGTTCCAACTTGTATGATTTCATTAGCAGTCTTTGGTTTTACCTGCGTGAAGAAGACTGTTATTTTGTACACACAAGGCAGGGTATAAGACCCCATACCAATGTCAGAAATACGAGTATGAATTGATGGTAGAGAAAAACATGCTTTTAACATTTAAGTGAATATTTGTTGTTGCATCTAATATTCTATTAAATTGTCAGATATCTCTTGAAACCATACAAACTAGTGTGTCATAACTCTAGAATGACAAATATAAATGCTATCAAGAATTCTAATATTTAATTATGAATTGATGAATATACTTAAGTACAGCTTCATTGATCCATCTGAAATTTATAATTGTCAATGAGTTTTCCTTCATGCTTCGTAAATGTTTGGTGTTGCTTGGTGCACTAAAATGATCATATCATTCTCTTGTGAGTATTTGATGCTTGATATAACTAATTAGCTCTAAAACATCATGAGGTTTAACTACTGCATAATACTTGTCTTAGAATTTCTCCCTACTGTTGGCAATTTGGCATGAGACATTGCATGTCCAATAGTCCAAGACACATGAAGTTTAAATGTTTAGCGAAAAATCACTATTTTTGTACAGCCAATATTGTAATCTATTGTCATGATACCTGGTGTTGTAGGGACTAGAATTTCAATTATTGATCACATTATAAGGGGTAGAAAATGACAATTTTCATGGGTGAAGGTTCAAGATTGGTTAAATTAGGGACATGATTCCACTTAAGCAAGAAAGAAAATATTTATTTATTTTTGAAATTTATCACATGGTTGCCTGCATCTTCTCAAAAATGATTTGTACATAAAGAACAATCTGTTTGTTACCTCATATATGAATTTTTCTGGAATTCATCTCATGGTACCCATGTGAATGTATATATTAACTTTGTTTTCACTATTTTATCAATCTTTTAATGTGTTTTTCTTATGTAGTCGCTCACATGCCATTTTCACAATATACATGGAACAAAAGAATGTCAGTCATGAATCACATGGTGGAATGGTTAACAATGAAGCAGCTGGTGATGACATATTGTTTGCAAAGTTCCACCTAGTGGATCTTGCTGGTTCTGAACGTGCAAAACGAACTGGAGCTGATGGACTTCGACTAAAAGAAGGTGATGAAAATTTTTCCTAATTTCTAAACAATAACGTTTAGTGATTAATTATGAACAATGCTCTACAGGCATACATATAAATAGGGGTCTGCTAGCTCTTGGCAACGTGATTAGTGCACTTGGGGATGAAAGAAAACGAAAAGAAGGGGGACATGTCCCATATCGTGATAGCAAGTTGACTCGTCTCTTGCAGGCATGAAATGATAACTTTTTGTTTTGTACTTCTGTTGATTACAAGGTGAACAATATAAGTGTTCACCTAAGGTTTATTTATTTTAAATTCAGATTTTTCCTTTCTTTAATTGAATACTAGGGAAGAGTAGATTAAAGGCCATTTGTTTGTGTTTGCCTATGATATATCATCTCCATCACATCTGCTATAATTAAATGTAAAATATGTTGCTTAACAGACTTCAATAAACTTAGAAGTCACAGGCATTCCAACATTTGAGTTCACACATTGGGCTTTTAATCCAATTTTCCTTTTAGTATATTTAAGTGCATGTAGACCCATATAAAAATATGTATATGTATACCCCTTAAGTGAAATACAACTTTTGGTTTTTTGCTGCTGGCTGTTTTGCAGGACTCTCTTGGTGGTAACAGCAAAACAGTGATGATAGGTGAGAATTTCCAAGATGCCACATTTTGGTTGCAACAACAGTTTTCTTTTTGTCTTTTTTATGTGACTAATCTGATATTGATTATATTTGTGTTTAGCTTGCATTAGTCCTGCCGATTCAAATGCTGAAGAGACTATTAATACTCTTAAATATGCCAATCGCGCACGCAATATCCAGAACAAAGCAATGGTATGTTATTTCTTATGCATAAACAAGTTCATAGTTTAAGATGCCTCTTTGATGGATCTGACTACACTTCTGATATTATAGATAAACCGTGATCCGGTGGCTGCTGAAATGCAAAGAATGCGTAGTCAACTGGAACATCTGCAAGCCGAACTGCTTTTTTGTCGTGGTGGAGGTGCACCGCTTGAGGAACTTCAGGTACAAGATTTAATTGATGCTGTTTAGTTCAAGAAATAGTGTAAGTCACTAATGATTGTTACTGCAGCTTCTCCAGCACAAAATCTCATTGCTTGAGGCAAGCAATGCAGAGCTCCGCCAGGAGCTAAAGGAGCGGCAGGTTACATGCGAGCTCCTAAGACAAAGTGCTCTTGATGCTCAGGTAAATAGAAATTGGATTAACGTACTACAATAACTCATACTGTTTTTTCGAAAAGACGTTGTGAATTTTAAGCTTGTGAAAACTATAGCTGCAGTTATTGTTATGCATTGTATACTATAAACAAAGACTTAAATTTGTTCTAGCTGCATCTTCATAGTTCATATGAATGTTATGCCGTATGAAGATCCAAATTAAACTCGTCCTACAGGATTAGATAGTCTAGAGCGATAATATAGAATGATCCAAATACTTTCTTAGGTTTATAAATTCAGGTGTTGATTTTCTTCAATCTTATGGAATGGTTCACAATTTGCCAGGTGGAGAAGGACAAGCTGACTTTGAAGATTGAATCAGCTCGTGGTGGAATATCTTGGGATGAGATCGATAAAATGGAAAAAAATAAGGTACAGAATGCAAGTACCCTTGAGTGATTGATACTTGCTCTCCTGCTCGAGTCTATCTTGTTGTTAAATGTGCTTCTACAGGAATTGGATCTTGTGAAAGGTTACATATCAAAAATTCAAGAGTTGGAAGCAGAGTTGCTGCGAGTTCAAAGCTTTTCTCATCCCTGCAGAAATCTTACTATTGATGCTGATATAGATGATATGGCTTCAGGTTGTGATGAGAAGACTCTTGATGTTTCCAGTGAGTAATTGAGTGCCACTCTTGGACATTTCTTTTTAATCTTAGACATGGTAACATCAAGTTCCAACAAGAAGACTTATATAATGATTGCCTACATACTTCTCATGTGTATCATGGCACCTAAACTAGTTAATCAAATAAAAACCTGTCCTTTGCCATCATGGTATCCTAAAGGAAGGATCTATGATTGGTATGATATCATACAAAAATTTGAAGCTAAAGAATATTTGCCCATTTATCTAACCTTGCTACAATCTTTATGATTGTGAAACAATTCTGTTTTCTAGCTTTCAGATGACATTAAACTAATGAGATTCTTGTTTTCCTTGTGTGTTTAAATTTTAGTTCCATTAGGATCAGGTCTACTTTTGTGTGTTCTTAAGAGAAAGAAGGAGAGAAGTCTGAGAGGGGAGAATATTTTCTTATAAAACTGCTATAATTGTTTAAAACTGTATAATTGCCTTTGTTAAAATATTGAGATATAGAAGGATATTTTCTTATAAAATATTGATTAGCTGATATTATTTGTTCCAGATCTATTAATTCAGTAAAACTTATTTCATTTATAAATGCTCCAGTTGAAGCAGAAGAAGAAGAAAAGGAGAGGGAACACTCTATGTTACAAGATCAACTTGACAAGGAAATTCAGGAGTTGGACAAACGGCTTGAGCAAAAGGAGGTACCTAACTTGTAATTGTTGAGGTTGATGGTTGTTTAATTTGTTCATGAACTTCAGGATGTTATGTCATATATTTCCATTATGCTGCTCAGCATAAATTCTTTGGAAGATGAAGTTTCCTGTTCAGTAGAAAGAGAATGTCAGTGAAGTTTCTGGGAAATAAACCTCCTTTCTCATTGCCAATATTTTTGAATGAAAATAATAGAACTAAAACCTTTCACATTACATTCCAAGGAAAAGAATCTTTTACTTACATACCAAGTTGCCAACTTTAAAATAATTGACAATGATCAAATTTACCATCATAATCAAGAAGGCCTTTCATATCTTTTATGCTTTAAATCTAGTTTACTGATGATGAAATGTATTTGCATTTGATGGTGCTTTGATTCAAATATATTTTACAATATCGTGTTCTATGTTTGCTTTGCAATGTTGCTAGGAGTAGTCTTTTTATCTCAAACTTCTTTCATTTTTGTTATTGAAGGCGGAGATGAAGCAGTTTACAAGGGTTGATACAACTGTTCTGAAGCAGCATTATGAAAAGAAATTACTGGAGCTCGAGCAGGAAAAGAAATTATTGACGGTAAAATTCTATTTTTTAATCCACTGAGGTTTTTTTTCTTTTCTAAACTATCTTTTTGCAATTCCAGAAAGAGATTGAACATCTTCGTTTTAACCTTTCAAACATGTCATCTACTACTGATGAGAGTGCCCAGAAGCTAAGGGAAGATTATCTTCAAAAGTTGAACATGCTTGAAACTCAGGTTTGTTAATGGGAAATTAGTTTCACACACAATTATTAGTCAGTGCCTCGTGAACTAATATAATTGCTCCTTTTAAGGTATCTGAGTTGAAGAAGAAGCAAGAGGCACAATCTCAATTGTTGAGGCAAAAACAGAAAAGTGATGAAGCAGCTAAAAGATTACAGGAAGAAATTCAGAGGATAAAGTCTCAGAAGGTCTGTATCAAATCCGTATGCCATCCACAAGTATTCCAAGTCAATTAATTGCTATCTTTTAATCTATGCATAGGTTCAATTGCAACATAAAATGAAGCAAGAATCTGAACAATTCAGATCTTGGAAGGTTTCACGTGAAAAGGAAGTTCTGCAGGTATTTTGAGTACTGTGATCACAAAAAAATTTCAATGATGTTTAGCTTATCTCTAGTCTTGTTGAGCTGGATTTGATTGGTTTGCTTGGCAGCTTATTCTGGTGTAATTTATTTGCTTCCTGCAAACAGAAACACATGGTCTACAGTAAATTACTTTAATATAGTTGCAAGACTTTTGTTTGAGTTATGAACTGCAGTACTTTTGTTTTCATGTTGTACAACGTAACTCTTCAAATGCCTAATTTTACCCACCCATGAGCAGAATGACATGTTGTGAACTCTGAATAAACCCATGTGATGTCCAATTAGCTTTGCTTTTGTTAGATTGCCATCTATGGTAAACATCCTCCCTATTGTTAAGTTCAATTAGATAAAAGAGCTGGAACAGTTTCAATCTGCTTCATCAGCACTAGTTTTCTTTCCTATGCCTTGATTTATGTTGGACTTGTTTCCTTTTTTTATCTGCTTTTTATCAAACTTCCAAATAAAAATTATATAGAGATGCTCATAAAAAGGCCTAGTTGGTTAATATTTAGATGTCTAGTGTATCTTGTACTGGATTTTATGTATTTTACTCAGTTGATGAAAAGAAAACAGTTATCCTACTGCTTATCAATTGCACATCTTGGTTCTGTAGTATACTAATTGGTAATAGCTTGACACTATTGTTCCATAAATTGATTACATGCAGCTGCATGACCAGATCTTGAAAGTGAATCATATGCTCTTACTCCTAAATAATTCTGTTCTTTGATGGAAATGCTCTTCAGATCACATATTTTATAGTGGATTATATAGATTGGAGAAAAGGTGTATGATAAATATTGGGTTAGTGTCACACATGCTAATTAAGGATTCTAATAGTTGACAATTTTATACTGTAAACCTTGATCATCAAATTCCAATAGTTAATTTGGTTGCTTTTGCTGATTGGATCTTTTTTGGCTTCAAGATTCTTGTGAGTAAATCACTGGCTTTATGAATTGGAATCAGGCCTTCAGCCATGAGAAATTTTAATGCTGTTTTACTTAAGGTGTCATTAAGGTCATCTAGCTTCTACATCCAATGTAGCGTCAATAAAAAGATGTAAACAAGCAGTTGATGCATTAGAAATTATCAGCAACAACAGAGGAATAGAATTATGACAGTTGCCAGTTTACCAATCTCAGTGCAGGCAAAAAAGCCACTGGAAAGGTGTGAAGAATAGTACTTCAGTAACCGGAAAAAGAAAAAAGTCTTTAAATTATTTGTGGTTGTTGAGCAGATCTACCTTTTCTTAGTCATCTGATTTCTGTTGTCAGATGTTATAGACTGGATGGAAAACATGAGGAGTCAAGATATCTTTGGATTATTTGGGTACAAATAGCTGTAACTAAGCCATTAATGGATTAAAGATGCTCATAATTCAATATATGTACAATGTCTAAGTGCCTTATTGGGTTGATTAATTGCTGCTCAGGAAATTGAGCAACTGTGTATTTTTCACTGCTCTTTTTTACTACTTTGGATTCTAGTTTCTAATTATTCCAGCTACGGAGTAAATTTTACATGTCTGGAGGAAGCTGATGGTTGCTGGTCCTTTTGATGAACTTGGACATGTATGATATGATTACTGAAGGAAGTGCTCAAATCAAATTGGAATACCATAGATGAGTGTCAGAACTTGTGTTTGAAAATTTGGAGCACATTCTCCAAAATTTTGTTCTCACTCTTGCTCACGCTGTGGTTAATGATGATTTGACTTTACACAATTATCCTATGAGAATGGTGAAGACATATAGTCACCATACACATGCTGTTCTAGTACCTTCAATATTTATTAGAGACCATCTTACTTGGTGGTGAACCCCATTCTTTTGTCCGTCTTAGATAGGACAAGAAACATGATCTGTATTGTGATTCCTACATTGGGAAATGCTGATTAGTTGTCATGGATTTAGTTGTATTTTTCTCATTGATGATAAAGAAAATGCCTTTGGATTTCCTCAAACTAAAAATATTGTATCCTCTTCTTGTTTGACAGTATGTATCAGCTAGTTTTGTTACCTTTCTTTTTGCATCATTTGGTTGCTATGTCTTGTTGATTAACAACAGTAATAATATACTACTACCTCTTGTTGTTATTTATATTCTTTTTATTTTTCATTTGGTGGTCTCACTCTAAATCGAGTGCTGTTAAGTTATTCGTTCCTAAATCCACTGCCATACAATGTTTTGCTGATTAAATCAAATACCTTCTTTAACTAGCTCAAGAAAGAAGGCCGAAGGAATGAATATGAAATGCACAAGCTCTTGGCTTTGAATCAGAGGCAAAAGATGGTAAAAATGCACCTTTTGAAGAGGTCCTTAATTTGGTTCCTTCTAACATAATCTAAATTTACAATATCACTTGGTGCTGCTTGAAGGTCTTGCAGCGGAAGACTGAAGAAGCTGCTTTGGCCACCAAAAGACTGAAGGAGCTACTAGAAGCGAAGAAGTCTACTCGTGAGGCATCTGGTAAGTTAACCATATATGAATTGATATTAGTAATCACATAATCCATTTTTTTTTACTAAACTCTGTTCATTATTATACTCAGCTACTGGCAATGCAAATGGCCATGGCATTCAGGTACTAGAATGGAATTAGCAGTTCTTTTTTTTAATGGAAAATTGATTATCTCTTTAACTACACTGTGAACTCTCTTAATCACACTAATTTGGTTTTGTATTCACTTTTTGATTAATGAACCCCTGTTAAATTGAAGGTATTGGTGCATGCCATAGAGCATGAACTTGAAGTAACCCTAAGAGTACATGAAGTTAGATCAGAGTATGAGAGACAAATGAAAGAGTAAGAGCTAGTCTCTTCTTGTTTATAATTTTTCTGTTCATTCTATCTCTGCATTATTGCTAGGCTATAGAATAGATAAACTGCAATGCTTCATTTATTTAGAATGTCTACTTGCCTTTAGTTTCAAAACTATAACCAGGACTTGTGATTCTATTATGGTGCTCCATTAGGGGGCTGTATAAATTAGATGCCAAAATATGTAAGATACTGATCTAAACAAAGTGAGTTTGCTCATACTGAACCAGCAGAATAAGTGCCTGTTTGACAGAAACAGCCAAAATGTGCTGCAACTGGGTTCAACAGAATGACACTTTTAGTGGTTCACACGAAATCAATATCCTTTCCAGTTAGTTGAATTGTCCAGCTCTGTTGACTCACTAATCATTTAAGAAGACCTCACCGAACTCTAGTGTCATCTAATGGTCCAGTTAGGATATAGAATTCAGGTAGTCTAGAAAGAATCAGTATCAATTAGCAATTGAATGCCTAACATTTGTGTAAACAGTTGGCTTTTAATTGGATAGAAGAAACTTGAAAGCGAAGAGTGGGGCTACATTACCACACTTTTGAACTTGAGAACATTCCAAGCTTGTGGTCCTTATATTTGAGCATTGCAAGTTATTTTAAGAATGCCTTGATGATCATATCTCATGACATTACATGGTTTGCTAGCATACTATGTAGCATTTGCAATACACAGACTGGGTACACAGTTGGCAGATGCCCATGCTCAGAATACACCAATAGGCATATTACATCAAAATTCTTTTCTCGATGATGGGTAGGTTACTTGGGATCTTGGATGAAAAGAAGCTATGGGATATTTTCTTTCTGAAATTACTATTACATCCATTCAATGGACCATAGATTCCTTTAGAGGTCTTTCCTTGCAATGCCTTTTTGCATCAACATGGATCTGCTGTAGAGCTAAGGCTGAGAAGCTTTACAAAAGATCTGCAAAACTTCAGGATCAGTTGACATAAATTTTAAGAGTCATCTCCTACAGCACAATACGACTCAATTGCATGAAATCATTTATAGGAGTTGTTCATGTGCAACATACTCTGTATACTTTAAAATTTATACAGAAAATTTCATCTCTAACATGAAATTAGATTGCCTAAGTGGGTTCGTAAGATGTACTTTCTGATCACTTGTATCATTTATTATTTCTTTTTCCTACGTTCAGAAGAGCTGCCATGGCTAAAGAGGTAGCAAAGCTAAAGGAAGAATCTGAAACGCTTAAGCAGAAAATAATAAGGTTTGCTCTCTATAGTTGTCCATTGCTTTGTGCTTATATTTCTTTGTTTTGTAGACATGAATTTTGACCTGACTAATTGTTTAATATTAGTGATAGTCCACAGACAATGTCTCCAAGTGCTCGAGATTCAAGGATTGTAGCACTTGAAAACATGTTAAAAACTTCATCTACTGCTCTGGTTTCAATGGCCTCACAATTGTCAGAAGCTGAGGAGCGTGAACGTGTTTTTAGTGGTAAAGGACGATGGAATCAAGTCAGATCACTTGCCGACGCTAAGAATCTAATGAACTATTTGTTTAACTTGGCATCATCCTCTAGGTATGCAAGTTTCTCTGGCACTGATTTGTAATCTGCATAACATAATAAGAGTTCGAAGCATAATTTTTTTTCTTCTTAGAGGAAAATTTGAATTGCTACTCTCTTGTAGGTGTGAATTGCGTGATAAGGAGGTCAGTTGCAGAGAGAAGGATTCTGAAATAGCTGAACTAAAGGACAAGGTGGTCAAACTTAATATCTTGAAGAGACAATTGGAAGAACAACTGCTGGTAGCACATAACCAAAATATGCAGGTTAATTAGTTTTCATATTTTGGTTTTCTATTGAGAACTAATAATTCTGAATTAAATTATTCTTGTTTGCATTTAGGTTCTTTTTTCCTTTGTTCATTAGTTTTAAATTTTCCAGTTTAACTTGAGAAGAGTTGCAAAGAAGTTACTTTCTGTATGACCAGGCCATTTTATGATTCAATCAACTTTTTTTCCCTACTATATGACCAGGCCACTCTGTTGTTATAAATGAAATTTGACAGTGGAACTTGATCGAATCTAATTTAAAGCTAAGGGAGACAATTGACAGGAACCAATCAAATTTGTCCCATATATTAAGAACAAATGGTGTAAACGCAGATTAGTTAGCCATAAGATATCATCAGCTTTAGCCTGATTACAACTGTAGCAAGCATTAAAAAATGTTGTTGTGTACTCATATGCAAAAAAAATATTTGTTTTTTTTTCTTTCCTTAGTTAAAATTTTAATAGGGTTCTCCTTATAGGCGAAGGTACTAGCATTCTAGATGCTTATTTTACTTTCTATTACACATCTCCAAATTGTTTCTCCAAGTAACTTGCAGCTCGATGGTCGTAACCTTGCTCATGCCTTCGCTTTCTAATCATGAAACCAGGGATGTCTTACTAGGCATAGCTAATTCAACATCTTGACCATGTAACCTTGAATCATCAAATAATTTTTTCTTCATTTTATAATTTGGGTTGTTTAATTGCAAATGGTCTTTTTGTATTCATATGACTTATGTATTTTATGGATTGTCTCTTTGTCTAATTGCATTTTCATTTAACATTTAAACAGATATTATCTATTAAGAAAGTGAAGAAAACTACTGGAATTTCTGGAACTGACATAGGTGTCTCCAAGGAAGACAAGCTTTCTGATGTTATACATAAGGTACCTCCTACAAATCAGTTCTCAATAGTTGCTACATGGTGTTGTTATATTTTCCCAATTTTCTCAAAAGTCATGATGCTTATTAATGTTGGTAATGATCAAGCTGTCTAAATTTACTTGACTAGCATTACTGTTCACAACTGTTATTAGTATTAACAAGTTCCATTTACTGTACTCAGAGGTTCTCAAAATTTTTTTAATTCTATTGTCAATTAAATTCAAATTAGTTAAAGACCATTTATGTTGCATAATGAATTTGACATTCATGTCTTTCTCGACTATTATTTTTGCAATTATTTTTATGCATATTCAGTCTAGTAGAGATTTCTACTTCTTAAGACAAGAACATTTATTTGGAAAACAGAAGAAAGAATATTTTTGACTTGGAATTGAGAGATATTTTGTTACATCTTAAAAACTATTTTGTTCTTATGTCCCGTTTCCATGAGACATCAAAAGAATGATTTACATGATTTCATGATTCCTAAGAGCATATTCTTTTACTTTAACTATCTTTCACCTTTAACTTAACTCTCTGATCTGAGTATTCATTCTTTAACATAAATTTTGCCTAATCAATATCTTATTTGGCATAGAATCCACAAAGCATCCGGTGCTCTGGTCATGGTGTCAATAATCTGGATGATATGGATATATCAGACACTGAGATGTCAGATGTGTTTGAGACAGATGCTGAAGCATCAGAGGAGTTTGAATCTGATGTCGCTGATGAAGATTGGATAGAATCTCGAAAGAAGATCAGAAAGAAGCAATTTCAAAACTATCAAAATAGAAAATCTACTTTGGAAGATAATATTCCTGTAGGGAACTTGTCAGAGAAGCCAAATGAAGAGGGAAAGATCAAGGTTGAAAAGGTTGGGTTTGAACATTGTTGTTCTTGTTCTCGGGTTTCATCCTGTAAAACTAAGAGATGTGAGTGTCGAGCTCTCGGTAGTGTGTGCAGCACCTATTGTGGATGCGTTCTTTCAAAGTGTTCTAACAGAGAAGGTGGGTTGATCAATAGTGATATGGATGAAATATCCAACTCGGAAGCAGCAGAAAGTGGTGGTAGTCTTTCTTCATTTGATCATGTCGATGATGACACTAGCAAATTGGTGTCTGAAGGAACACTACTGCTGCAAAGTGCACTGAGCAAGAAGACAACTGAAGAGAAAAATGTAAAATCAAGAAAGCCCTTGTCTGATATTGGCAATAATGTGGTACGTCTGAATTTCCTTTTTTGTTTCTTTTCTTTTAATTTGATGGCTAGTACCCAATCACCATGTAGTGCTAGAATATAATTAATATTACTCTACTTGCTATTTTGTGCCAGGGCTTATTTCTGCTCTTAGTTAAAAAAATGAGCTTTCATTTGTTCTCTACTGTTTTCTGTTAAGAGTATATGCATCTAAATATTTAATTATGTTGGAAGTTTAAATGTCTAGCTGTATGATTATTGACATTAATCTATACATGTGTTTAGGTTGTGGGAAGTTTTTCTCTGTTCAATTGCTTTCAATGAGTCTGATAACCAGGACACTAAGATGTGGAGGATTAACACTTGTAGCTGCCATCTCTGCTACAAGAAAATTTCACATTTTGTTTGGTTTTAATGTTGTATGAGCTTTGCTTGACAAGAGAATAACGAGATTTGTCACTCTTAAGACTTTAGTTTTTTTTATCTTTCATCAGATAATAGAAATTCTTGGATAGTACTTTTTTTTTTATTCCATTTAAACTTGTTCTTGTAGGCTTTCTAAATACTCATACTAGTTAATTGGCTGAACTCGGCCTAAATGTGTCTAAATTCATTTGATTTTATTGTGCTAAAAACTGTATTTTGTACTAGATTCTTTTATCAAAGGTTGAGGGTTCGAAACCTTATCCGATATAATTTTTGAAGATGTTAGCCAGCTTAACTGGTAAATACTTTGATAGTCTATCATAAAGTTCTAGGTTCAAATCCTGCTTTCACCACATATCATTTACAAAATAAAACTTTTTAATTTTTGTACCATTTTTGGATTCTATGAGTCGATGCAATGTGATTTGCAAATTTTTGTGGTCATGCTTACTGCCTCTGAACCCTAGATTGTCATTCATGACTATTTTTGTTGCAGATTTGGTTGCTTAGATAGCCAAGTACTAACTTATATGCTATGAACCAGATCAACCCAAATGCAGCCAAACAAGGCCGGAGGAAGAAGTGGCGTAAATCTACAATTCAGCTTGTTCTAAGTGAACCACTTCAATCTTCCTTCCCACAAGACAATGAAGCTCCAAGGTCTAGGGAGGATGTACCTCTAAGACTACCTCGAGCAATGGATTCTATGCCCCCGGAGAACAATCATCCTCCATTGGGGAACAGGAATTCTGCCAGAGCTGGTGAATCTGTTAACGGCAACAAAGAAGTCAGAGGCATCATTCCACCAAGATCACCAGTTCGGATGCGAAAAGCATCTGATGAGAAAGAGAACCATATGGCATAATTGTGGCCTCAGTGCTCCTAAAATCTCTGTAATGTTCTGACCCAAATGCTGCGTTCACCCACTCGTTGGATCAATCCTCACAGTGTAGCATGAGAGAATTCTCACGGTTTCGGCATTCTACAAATTATAATGATTATTCATATGAAAGAACCAGGAAGATCAATCCTTACAATATGCAGTCTGTGAGATATGCCAAGTTGTATTATGGAAAACCGTACTGATCATTTTTTTCTCATAGATGCTTTGGTTCTGAAAAATCTGTTGTTCAACAAGTGTGCTGTTGTTGAACATTCACTACGTTCATTAATATTCATCCGATTTCTCCCTGTTATGTCGGGTTGCATACAAGAAACCAAAGTTTGATGCTTCAACTGTGGTATGCTCAATTTGGACGTTTGTTTCATGAACTAGCAAATGATACATACGACTCCATTGATGTAGTACTTACCGGTCTTGATGTGTGGTTCGGATGAATGAGATTTCATGTATTCCTTACTCTTAGTTCCTGGTGAGGTAGGCATCCGAGCCATAGAAGGTGGCCACGGCAGTCTCATTGATGATGTCTGTTTCAGGGATCCCTTCCTTCCGCCGCCGCTGGCCTCCACCTTCATGGCGGCCGTGAAGGTCTTGTAGAAGCTTGCTATCTCGCCGTGGATCACGCTGTAGGAGACCTGCTTGTTCGGGCCGTCCACTTCCTCAATCTTCTCCTTCGCAAACGTAAGTATTGGAACTCCTGCCAAATCGCAACGTCAATTAATTCTACGTGAAATATATCTAGAGAGAGAGACAGAGATCACCTTGGGCATATTTCAAGAGGCGGATGGAACCAGCGCTCTTGCCGTCGCCTTGGACGACTTCGATGGACTGGTAGTGCTCAGGGAAGATGTTGGGGAAGAGGTCGGTGGAGCCACGGATGGCGTCCCCGAACTTGTCCGGGGAGGACTTCACCTCCACTTCCGCTCCAGTCTTGGAGAAAGATGAGGATCGTTATAGGAAGAAACCAAGATGAGGCTGTGTACATATAGCTGTCGCCTGCGCTCCTCTCGGTTAAAAGGCTTACCAACTGCCTTCTGCTTCACCGGTCTTCTCTTTATTGCCGGATCAAAGTGCACTCGTGATTAGAGATCTTTTGATAAGGTTTCTTTTGACTCCAGAAGGCCATGTTATGTGATTAAATAGGAAGAAGGCGGCCGACTCGACCCCCTCTCTCTCGCCCTCTCCTCCGTCGGTGCCTTCCCTTCCTCGTCCTCCGCAGACGGCAGCATTCTCTTCCTCGCCTCCACCCCCTCCGGCGCCCTCCTCCAAGTCCACTCCCAGCTATGCGACGCGGTCCGGAAGGAAGGCGTGGAGCCTCCGGAGGAGTTCCGGCCCGATTCCTGGGTGCCCCATTGCTCCGTTGCCGTGGACGTGCCCCGGAGCCGGATCGCTAATTCCTTCCGCATTCTCCGGGATCTCAAGCTCCCCGTCTCAGGGTATGCCATGGACATCGGCTTTGGGAGATCTTCTCCTTCCCTCTCGGCAGCCGTTCTGAGGCTTGAGGTACATAGTAAGTGTATGCGATTGCATTGCGATATCAAAGTCTTTTCTTTATGTGGTAGAGACAAGCTAGTAACCTATTGACCTTTAAGCGTAAAGTAGATCAGTGATTTCTCTTTTGTTAGTAGTATTATGTTAAACTTGTTTGGGCTTTGTATTGTACTTCCGAAATTTCAATTTCGCAAGCTCTCCATGCTTGATTAATATTTAACTTTATATTATAAGAAGAAGTTATTGAACTTGAAGCCTAAATTAGATCAGTGATTTATATGTTTTATTCACTATCATATTGAACTAGTATGGGATTTTCATCTTACTCTCAATATTTCATCTTGACTATCCTCTACTTTTCGATGATATTCAGGTTAGTGTCTTTTGGGTGCTTCACATAATTTTGAATTGGTTTAGGGCCTTTAGGTGGACGCGATCATACAGTGCTGTGTTAAGAATTAAGATCATAGATTGATGAAGCATACTGGAATTCAAGAATTCTGAAACTTACATAGATCAAATTTCAGTTTTCTTGGTGTTCTTCAGTGTTTGCAGCATACTGCAGAATTTCATCTTGATGAACTCTCTGTTGGATTGTAATGAAATCATTCATCTTATGGAATAAATAGTTTATATTTTTTAAGGCAAATAATTGATAATCACTACTCAAGGACACAAACAAAAGCATGTTGAGATCCCTGAATATGAGATTCATAATTATCTTTGCTAATTGGTATAAAGAAAATCAAGTCATTCTTTGGAAATATACCGTAAGTGCAATACTAAATAGCATATTCATAAGTATCTTGCAACCATATTCATAATTAATTTTTGGAACTATAGCATGCTTTGATTGTAAATCTGTTTGACCATTTTGGCTGTATTTTTAGGAATTATTCTTTCCATGAAAACAAAAAAGAAAAAAAAGAAAAGAATTGTGGCATATGCTCCTCTTAGGCTATAAATTATACTTTCACAATCATCTTCCTTTTTATTTCCAAGCAAGGCTTCTCTTGGTGTTCCTCATTCTCACTACAAGATCATCAAGTCCCCAATTTGTGCTCTCGCCAAAATTTGTTGTTTTGCAGTGTACTTTCACAATCAGCTGCCTTCTTTTATTTCAATTCTTCTCTTGGTGTTCCTCATTCTCACTACAAGATCGTCAAGCCCCAATTTGTTCTCTCACCGAAATTTGTTGTTTTGCAATGGAAATTGCGACTAGATCACGTTTGTCAAAGTCCAAACATTATAGCCCTTTTTCTAATCTAACTGGATTATATCATTGTTAAAGGAATTGTCCATGGCAAGTTCATGGTCTTACATACTTAATTCCTCAAGACAATAAATTGATTAAAAATATTACGTTACCATTTATATAGTCTTTCATGTACATCCTAGTGAAATGCTGTCAGGTGTTCCTCGGGAGGGTCATTGACTTCTCGTCTTATGATGGCTTTCGTTATTGATTGAGCTGATGTATTGTCTACATCTGTCTGCTATATTTGTTAGTCGTTACTCAATCCAGAGAAGCATAACCTTGTTGCTAGATGCTGCACAGGGAACCATGTTGCCTTTTCTGATCCTAGTTGGTTTGGAATTGGATCCGGTCTAGTGATCCTCCGACTCTATGGGAAGTCACGATATGTGACTGAAATCTGTGTTTCATGTCAGTAAACAAGCATATTAAAATTAAATCACTTGTATGTTTGCTTTTCTATCATGATGTTTACCTTTTGGGCTTTTGGTAGTACTATCTAATTTTCTAACATCTAATTTTAAGCTGGTTAAAATAAAGATTTCCATGGAATTTTTACTGCTTTGGAAAAATGTGCAAATGTTAGGTAACTTATAGTCAGATGTTCACCATAATTCTATGAGCCCAAGGCATTTCCATATTGCAGATTTTGGGTTTTTAATATGTAAAACATGTTTGGAAGACAAAAAAACTACATCATGCACTGTATTCAGATTTCATTAATATGGTGAAAGAACTTTTTGCAGGGGGCTCCATGAAGCTGGTGCATAACCACATAAATTCATGTGTGTTATGTGATATGCTTGTTGTACTTTCCTCTGTCTTGATTCCTGGTGGTGGTTACAGTAAAAAGATAAAGTTGAATTCATTTGGACGGTTATCATACTCATCATAACAATTCCAAATCTTGTAAGTGAATGTTGTAACATGAGGTTCTTTCAACAATGTAGAAAGGAGTTTGATATGTCATTTTCAGTTAATGAAACAGTTTGGATTTCTCCAAGTGTTTACCCTGGAAATCGAGTTAGACTAAAAAACATCTTTTTAGCAGTTCTTAAGCTCTTGATCCCATAATTTGGCAGGTTATGTAACAAGGTGATATAATCCATCACATACATCCAATATGTCTAGAACATGTCCGTAAAAAATAAACATCCAATATCTCAAACAGAATGGATTGTTTGCATTTGATATAGGCTGTTTCATTCGCTTGTTACTGTTGATATCTGATTTTTGTTTATTTGTGGCTTGCAAAACATGTTTTCCTATTTATCTAGTTTGTTGTTTTGCTTCTCAATGATGATATTTTAGTTTTGTTTGAAACTGTGATTAATGTTGAATTGGAGGTGAAGGTATTACTAGTTGTTATTGGCAGGTTTTATTTTTGATTGCGTTGTGGATTTCTTTTGCAAGTTCTTAAAATAGATCAATTTCACTGTCTATTATGGTGAGGCTTTCTTCAGCATACCAGTTGTTCTTGAATGTTCATGCCAAATTTTACAGAAAACTACTCATATCTGCTATGTAATGAACTGCTGAATTAGTCTTTCATATGTTTCTGTGGATCAGAATCTTTGCCTTTTCTTTTTTCTTTCACGAAGATGTTTCAATATAATGGCATGCAAACCTACTTTGAATGTCTTCTATTACTGTTCAATATCATAGAATCAATAAAACCTATCTAAACTGTCCACAACTCTTCAAGTTGAATAAGGAGTCTTACTAATTCTGGATTAATCAATCAGAATCATCTGTTATTTTGGATTCAAGTGGAGGTAAATAAAGAAATCTCAGAATCATAGTCTGCTATACATCATTTCTTTTTCTCTTTTTCTGTTTTCTTTCATCCAATCTCCTCCATGATCTTTCTTTCCTGTGGCTGTCAAGCTTCATCTGAATCTTACAGCATTTGGCAAGTGATTTTGATTGTTCATTATTGACTTCCCCAAGTGATTTTAGTAACACTGTTTATATTTTCACTCTTTTACTAAATCAAAACTAGTCATCAGTAACTGTTGTGGGTTGACTAGATTTTGTTTGGAAAGATGTATAGAATTTGTAAGTGTAAACATTCTATTATCAAACTTTGCAACAAATCTCTAGTGAACATACTGATGCAACACAGAGTTCAAAGTCTCTGTGGGTAGAAGCCATCCACAGTTTGACTTTTACCAAAGTCAAATGTGCAAAATAACAATGTAGTCTTTTATACCAAGGAGAAACTTCTGCATGCATCCCACCATAATCTCTCAACCACATCATCTCCTCCATTTCCCTCAGTGGTGGTTGCCACAGATGGAGCTCCACAATGCACCAATTGTACTCTTGTGATTCAAAGAACTCCAGCTTTTCTTGGATCTCCATCCCCTCTGCATGTTCTTGATCCTCTTCCTTTGTTCATAACAAGCAGTGTTTTTGGAGAAACACACATTCATACTGTGTGCCCTTCAATTCCTCACTGAGGTTAAAAGAAAGTTTAGGAATTAAACCTAAAAACATATTATATGTTGTCCTACTCGGATTATTTAGATTCAATGAAGTTAACAGATCAATTATCTCATCAAATTGTATTGTTACTGCATAGGATCATTCAATACAGAATTACCTTCAATTCATTCCAGTGCTTTGTGGCATTCAAAAATCCTGCTTCTTGTTCAAGTGGGCCCAAACATTATCTGAACTCTGTTCTTGCCTACTTTGGAAGATATGAGGAACAAGATGACAATGGCAACTGACCTTGTTCTCCCCAAGACGACAATTATGCCTAAAGGGTTCCCAAAAAGGAGAATCCATTTGAAGTATGCTTAGGGTATCTCTATCCTGCTGCCTAGATTAACATAAACTTTGTGGAAGAGATAGGCATCTTTGGATCATCAACAAACAGTAGTGAGTTTATGTTTCTTGCAGACAGTAGTGAAGGTAATGAGCTTATGTTTCTTGCAGACAGTAGTGAGTGATAAGGGCAACAACCAGCAGAGACTGACTGCAGCCTGGTGCCCAGAGGCAACACCAAAAGAACAAGAACAAGGACAGGAAGCAATCTCCCTTTAGGCAACAGTAGGGTATGATCACAGAGGAGGGTGTAGCTTTTGCCCCCTCAAGAACACCCCAAGTCCCATTCCATTCGCTGGCGAGGACAAGAAAGCGACGAGGTTACTTCTCTATCAGTGTTTCACCGTCTTATGTTCTTCTTGGTAATGTGGCCCCTCATGACAGGAAGAATCTCGCGCCTGTGTGTGCTGCTGCCACCTGCAGGAGATGATGACTGATGTCCAATGCAAAGCCCACTCCACTATATATTCCTGTGTTCTGAGACTCGCCTCTTCTCATCATCCCACTTCCTCTTTTCGTTCCTGTGTAGAGAGGAGAAGGATGGGGAACTGCCAAGCACCGGAGGCCGTGGTGATTCAGCACCCGGGAGGGAGGGAGGAACAGCTTTACTGGCCGATGAGCGCCGCGGACGTGATGAAGAGCAACCCGGGCTACCACGTGGCCCTCGTCACGCTCTGCGTCTCCGAGGAGCGGGGGGACGGCCGCGGCGGCGGCAGCGGCGGCGGCGGCGTCGTCCGGTTGACGCGCGTGAGGCTGCTTAAGCCCAAGGACGTGCTCTTGCTCGGCCAAGTGTATCGGCTGGTCACCTCCCAAGGTTCCAATCCGCTCCTTGTAATCCCTGCTCGCTTGCTTAGCCTTCTGATTTGGCCTGACAGTGAACGTCCGCTGATCCTTTCTCGGACAGAGGTCACCATGGCTCTGAGGGCGAGGAAGCAGGAGAAGCTTAACAAGTGCCAGCAGCACAGAACAAACGATCAGGTAGATTACCTTCTGTTCTCTTTGCCGAGTTCGGATTCGACAGAGCAGGAGGATCACCTCTGTTCTCAATGCTTTCTGTGTTCACGTGGTGAGGCAGGTCGCGAAGCAGGAGAGGGATCGGCAAAGGAGCGGCACGCAGATGGCAGCGAGGGCCCGACAGTGGCGTCCTTCTCTGCAGAGCATCGCAGAAGCTGCAAGCTGAGCTGTGCTAACGACGAGAAAGAGAAAGAGGTTTATGTGGTTCTGGATTCATGCAAGATGGAGATTTGAGGTGTCATTGTCAGAGAGACAAGGGTGAGACTGTGTGTGTGTCCTTGTAAAGATTGATCAACAAAGTTCAGAAACATGAAACTCTAATCAATTTTATGATCCTTCAGTACTTGCCAGTCAATTTGATTGGATAAAGAAAAGGTAATCACACAAAAGAGAAGGATTGAGACACAAGAAAGATGCAGTGGGTTGGCAAATCAAGTGACAACCAATAAAGCTAAATCCAACCAGATCAAGATGTCAGGGAAATATAACACCAACATTGTTCCAGGACTCAATTCACCTTGCCACCAAAAGATGCTGCTAGGACTTCATATGGAATGGATTGCAAGTGCTGATACCAATAGATCCATGTGCCAGATTCATTGTTGATGCAATGCTGATATGGTTGTTGAGATATCCTTGGAATGGATTGGGAACATAGAATAAGCAGCATGCCTTCTTCTCCATCCATCAATGCCTGCTGAGATATAACTGGACTGATTCATTGTATCCAGGGATTGTCTTCTCATTTTAGAACAGCAGCAGCAGCAGAGCATGCTTGAATCATGGTGTTTGATCTTCCATGAGCTAGCATTCTTTGTGAACCTCTGAGTTCTGTGAGTCAGTGCCAGAAGATGATCATTATTTAGATCATATTCTTGAGATTCTCACATTGAAGTGGAACAATCCCTCCAAAAAAAAAAAAAAATAAACTGTTTATCTCTGGGTTTATCTTCAAAGTGTGTAAACATATTCATGTCAATTATCAAACTCGCTCGCCAAAGGGCGAGGGATCAAAATCTCAATTAACATATTTTTTAAGATGTCGAATAGCTTAACTAGTAAAGATTATGATAGTTTATCGTAAGGTCATAGAATCGAATCTCGCCTCCATAAAAATTCATATCAATTAGTTTTTTTTTTCAATGTAATATTAATTGTTAAGAACGACATGGATACAAAGAGAGAAATGAGACATCTACCTCCTTGGAGATTCAGTTCTTAAGATGTGATAACCTTTAGAAACTAGGCAAGGTCAACTTGATCTCATCACTTAGGACAATGGCTAATTCTAATAGTAACAATTTGATATTAGAAGGAAGGTCACCATCACTACTTAGAGATAGAAAAAAGTCGATTTACGAGAGGAGGAAGAAGGATTGCCTATAGCTTAGAGGAAGAAGATCAAGAGGATTTCTCTGGCAGAAGGATGAAAAGTCATTTGAGGCATGAGAGTCTCCCGGCATCCCATGCTTCCCAACTAGATAAACTATATGAGTATGCTTTGATACTCTAATGCATCTCCTAATACTCAACATGCCCTAACCTGCAAACCATGTGATGTGCCTGATGCGATTTTCATGGGCAACGTATCTCTCTATGTCCTATGCTCTCTTATTGGGTAAATCATGTGAGCATGCCCCAATACTCTAATGTATTCCCACATACTTGATATATCGAGCATGACCTTTGTAACCAACGCATCTCCTCGGATCTCATGATGCCTAACTAGATAAAACAAGCATACTCTAATACTTTAATGCATCTCTCTATCCCATGCTCCCTAACCAAGTAAATATGTGAGTACGCTCTAATGCTTTAATATGTCCTTCCATGCTCGATGCACTTAACACTATCTTTGTGGCCAATGCATCTCCCTATACCTTATATTCTCTAATTGGGTAAATCATATAACTATATTCCAATGTTCTAATATGTTGTCCCATGTCCTATGCAATCACTAATTAGATAAATCATGTGGGTATGTTCTAGTGTTCTAATGTGTCTCTTGAGTCGCCTATGATTTATGACCAATGCATCTCCCCATGTCACATACCCCACTAGGTAAATCATATGGTCAAGCTCCAATTCTCGTAGGACCAATGCATCTCCCCATGTCACATACCCCATAACTAGGTAAACCATATGGTCAAGCTCCAATTCTCGTAAATGTCTTTCCGTACCACTTGCTCCCTAACCAAGTAAACCATATGGGCATGCTATGATGTTCTAGCACATCTCCCCATACTTAATGCGACATAACTGAGCAAATCACGTGATGTGCCTGATTGGGCTTTCGCATCCAATGTGTCTTCTTACATCTTATGCTTCATAATCAGGTAAACCATGTGGGCATACTCTAATATTTTAACATGTCCTCACACGTTCGATGCATATAATGCATCATTTATAGCCAATGTATTTTCTTGTATCTTATAATTCTTAACCAAGTTAAGCATATGGGCATACTCTAATATTTTAATGTGTCTCCTTAACTCATGTTCTATAACTAAGTAAACCATATGGGCATGCTCTAACGCTCTGACATGTCCTCTATGCTTGATGCACTTAACACCACCTGCATAGCCAATGCATCTCCCTATATCTTATGCTTCGTAATTGAGTAAACCATGTGGCTATTCTCTAGTACTCTAATATGTTTCCCCATGTCCCATACTCCTTAGTTAGAAAATCATGTGCGTACACTCTAATGTTCTAATGTGTCCTCCCACACTCGAGTCACCCATTATGACTTTCATGGCTAATGTGTCTCATGCTCTCTAAATGTGCATGTTTCCTTGTATCTTATGATCCATGACAAAGTTAAGCATATGGGCATACTCTAATATTTTAATGTGTCTCATTGACTCATGTTTCATAACTAAGTAAAACTATGTGAGCACGCTCTAATGCTCTAACATGTCCTCAACATTTGATGCACTTAAACAATGTGGCTATGCTCTAGTACTCTAATGTGTTTCCCCATGTCCCATACTCCCTAGTTAGAAAATTATATGGGTATGCTCTAACATTCTAATGTTTCCTCTCACACTCCGAGTCACCCATTATGACTTTTATAACTAATATGTCTAATGCTCTCTAAATGAGTAAACCATATAGTTGAGTTTTAATTCTCTCATGTGCCGTTTTGCATCTCATGTCTCCTACCTAGGAAAATCATGTTAGCATGCTTTAATGCTCTAGCATGTCTCCTTGTGCTTGATGGACCATAATTGAGCAAATTATATGGTGTGCCTAATTTGACCTTTATGGCCAATGTGTCTCCTTACATCCTATGCTTTCTAATCAGATAAACCACATGAGTATGCTAAAATGCTCTAATCAATCTCCATATGTTTGATGCACCCTAAGTGAGTAAAAAGTGCATCACACATAATGTAGCCTTTATAACTAATGTATATCTCTACATTTGATGTGCCCTAGTCAAGTAAAACATGTGATGCATCTAGTGAGGGGTTTGTACCGAATGCATCTAGTGAGGGGTTTGTTTTCAATGCACTGCACCCTAAGTGAGTAAAAAGTGCATCACACACAATGTAGCCTTTATAACTAATGTATCTCTCTACATTTGATGTGCCCTGGTCTAAGTAAAACTAGTGAGGGGTTTGTGACCAATGCATCTTCTTGTTTTCAATGCACCATAATTAGGCAAATCATGCAACACAAACAATATAGTCTTCATGTTTAACACTTCTCCTCACACTTGGTGACCATAAGTACACGATATGCTCAACATAGCCTTCTTGGCCAAAGTGTCTCTCATTGCTCGAAGCACTCATTATAGCTCTTACTATCAAGGATCTTTTAACTTGAGCATCATAGTGATGGCATCTAGCATGCCCCTAATACTATTTTGTAAGTAATGCTCGTGATATGAAAGACAACTTAGAGAGTCCTCTTCTTGAATGAGATCCAATTCTCAAGATGTGACAACCTTTACTTGAAAAATAATTAATCTTACCAATTGATCAAATATCTTATTCATAAGTATAAGTGTCAACCATTCTTTCCAATTTTTGACTTTTCTATTTTGTCCCTCCTCTCTTTCCTATTTTTACCTTTCCATTTGAGTTTTAACTTCATCCTTTTGTTTTGATATGTTAATGCAAATTCAGGTTGTCTAGGGTGTTTGGTCATGCAACCAATCTTTATATGAGTATGAGTCTATTACAAACTTTGGAAGATGACGAGATTTTATAGGGGGTTCTATAAAATCTAAATCTTATGATAATTGTTTGATGTTAGAAGGAGGGTCGCTATCATTGCTTAGAGAGAGAAAAATATGTTGATCTGGGATTTTGATGATGAAATTAATTAATGTGTTTGTGATCTAATCTACGTTTTAAGTGACGCATGACTAACTTCAATCAGGAAAGACAATTAAAGTAGGAAGAATCATGTTGAGTTGGAGTAGAACATGCTAGAAGATTGGACGTCGAGCTGGAGGATTGGTCAACGTATCGGTAGAATGCTTCGGGCCATGAGTTCGGGCATTGAGCCAAAAATAGCAAAAATTATGCCAAGAAAATCGGAGTTGCGGAGGTCAATTGACCGATTAGGCAATAGGCCAGAAGAGAGGACGATGCGCTGAAGAATCGGATGAAGTGTCGATGAACCAATGACATACCGGACAATATTTGATTAGCTTTATAATAATTATCTAAATCGAAATAGGTTTTAGACATAATTTGGTTAGAATTGGACTAACTCAATTAAGGGCCAATTGAGCCCAAGTTTGGGCTATGTTGGGCCAAATGAAATGCTCAAACAATGACCTAATAGGTGGAACCGTCGTACACAGTCTCCGAGACTATGTCAGGTGGTGGTATTACCAGTCTGGGCAGTGGTACCGCCCAGACACAATCTCCAAAAGACTGTCAGGCGATGGTACTATCAGATTGGGCAGTGGTACCACCCAGTGGCAGGATATCAAGCGGTGGTACCGCCAATACCCCGAAAACCAAGGATGAGACTCTTTTAGCCTCCAAGTTTAAATCCACTTAAGGCCTATAAATACCCCTCTCATCCCTGATTAACAAAAGCAAGAAAGTTGAGCAAAACTCTGTGATTCTAAAGTTGTAAACCTTATTTGAAAGTTGAGTTCCCTTCTCCTAAAGCTTAGAGAGAGTTCTAAGGGAGGTGTGTGAGGGATACCTTGTAAAAGATGGTGGTAAAAGGTTGTCTCCTAAACCTATGAAAGGAGAAGAGGGTGTAAAAGGGTAGTTGATCTTCGCCTATTGAAAAAAAGATCGTTAGTGGATACCGGTGGCCTCGACGGAAGAGGAATCGGGAATGGATATAGGTCATGATGACCAAACCACTATAAAACTTGGTTTGCATTTATATTTGAGCAATTTACCTTTATTGCAAACTACTTTACTTGCCTACTACTTTCACTACATATACGAACGAGATTTCAAGTTATCTTTCTGATATGAAATCGGTTTTAATCGAACGAAAAATTTTCGAACCAACGTAATTTTATTCGTCTCCCCTAATATACCCCCCCCCCCCCCCCTCCCCCCTCTCCTCCTCTTGTGCCGACTCGATCCTAATAAAAGGTCCATCGATGAGAGGAGGAAGGGTTGCCTATTGCCTAGAGGAAGAAGAATATCCAGATGTTTTCTCTAATAGAAGGAAGAAGGGCCACTTGAGGTATAAGGTTCTCTCGATGTTCCATGCTTTCTAACTAAATAAATCATATGGATATGTTTTGATGCTCTAATGCATCTCCCAATATTTGATGTGCTTTAATCTCGTAAAGCATGCAATGCACCTAACTCATCTTTCATGGGTAACTTGTTTCTCTACATCCTATGCTCCCTAACTGGGTAAACCAAATAAGCATGCCTCAATGCTCTAATATGTCCCTATGCTCGACACACTAGAAATGATCTAATGCATCTCCCTACATCTTGTGATCCCAAACTAGATAAAGAATATGGACATATTCTAATATTCTAATTGTTGGAAAATCTTGGGGGTGACATCACATGCATAGCGGAAGAATAGAAAATAAAATCCCCAATTCCCAAAGATATGTTTGTCATTGTGCGAAGATTAGTGTGCAAAAATCTACGAAATAGAAAATCACGTATGAGATAGTATGGACATATTCTAATATTCTAATTGTTGGAAAATCTTGGGGGTGACATCACATGTGTAGCGGAAGAACAGAAAACAAAATCCACAATTCCCAAAGATATGTTTGTCATCGTGCGAAAATTAGTGTGCAAAAATCCACGAAATAAAAAATCACGTATGAGATATATTGTGTTTACCTAGGGATATCGTATATCCCTGAATCTCTACAGATCTCTAAGAGATGGTGAAGGAGGTCAACTTAATCCTAATGGATCCTCCCATATTGGGTATTGGATCTTCATCCAACTACTCAAGCCTCTTATATTAGTAGATCTTTATCTAATAACTTCTCATGGGCTCTTATTGGATCTCATCCATAGGGATCCAATAATTCAATTCCCAAAGATATGTTTGTCATCGTGCGAAAATTAGTGTGCAAAAATCCACGAAATAAAAAATCACGTATGAGATATATTGTGTTTACCTAGGGATCATTGGACTTGTCTGTCCTCAATTATTGTGTACTTATAGTCTCTTATCCATATGATATTCCAGAGATCTTATACTGGGCATGGTGCTATCAGACCCATACAGTTTCTACTCGGTTTCTGTGGCTTAGTGAATTATTATCTTCATAATAATTCACTCGACTCATCGATAATGGACATACTAGGCCACTATTTCGTACTCCCCAAACGATACAGGGGTATCCAATCCATTGGACCTATCTGTCCTCGGTTATTGTGTATCTATAGTCTCTTATTCATCTGATATTCCAGAGATCTTATACCGGGCATGGTGCTGTCAGACTCATACGATTTTCTACTCGATTTCTGTTCACATGCACAGTAGAACAACAAAAAATAAAATCCCCAATTCCCAAAGATATGTTTGTCGTCTTGCGAAAATTGATGCACAAAAATTCGTGAAATAGAAAACCACATGTGAGATAGATTGTGTTACCTAAGGAGATCGTATATCCTTGAATCCCTATAGATCTCTAGGAGAGGGTGAACGAGGTCAAGCGCCCTCCTCTCTAGCGGTGATCCACACGGTAGGGCTACGATAACGCTCCTCAAAACTCCAGTCCTAGTTTGAGGTGGAGAGGGGGAGGAGAATAGGAGATGAAGCAAAAAGCTCTAGCTTATAAACTATTGAATCCTTTCTTATTTATAGAGGTCTCCTATCAACTTAACCATAATGGATCCTCCCTTATTGGGTATTGAATCTCTATCAAACTATCCAAGCCTCTTAAATTAGTGGATCTCTATCCAATAATTAATACATGGAACGATCATATTATAAACTATTGAATCCTTCTTATTTATAGCGGTCTCCTGTCAACTTAATCCTAATGGATCCTCCCCTATTGGGTATTGGATCTCCATCAAACTATCCAAGCCTCTTAAATTAGTAGATCTTTATCCAATAATTAATGCATGGAACGATCATGCAAACCAATCGACCATCAATCAGATCATTAGTTGTGTGTCAAATCTAAGGGATATGAAGTAACGACTTATCGAATCGATTTTCCCGTTAATTAATGTTACGTGGTTAACCTCGTGTAGCCCAATCGACGTCTTGTGGTGCCATACCCACTTGATTCCAATTCTTCCAACACTGAAAGATATTTATGGCAAACTATTCACGCATAAATTGTTGGCATATATTAGATGATATCAAATTCCAGTGAAAACATTGCTGCCATACCCACTTGATTCCAATTCTTCCAACGTAATATAACACTGAAGATATTTATGGTAAACTATTCACGCATAAATTGTTGGCATGTATTAGATGATATCAAAATCCAGTGAAAACATTGTATGGAGTGCACTCATGAGAATGCCACATGCTATAGTCAGGAGTATGCATGATCTTTTGGCTCTATAAGAGGAGCCGCATTCGCCATTACGAAGGTTAATCTTCTCAGCCTTGTATGCTTCAGAAGCAACAACAGCAGCTTGATTGGTGTTAATAGATTCAAGTGGTGAAGGCATGCTCTTTGGTGTCTATTGCTTAATCATTCTTAGATAATTTGCATGGTCTGTCGCCATGCTTACAGTTCAATGAAACCTCTTGTGTTCTTGGCAGGTAAGGCAACAGCGAGAATGGCTAACTTTTTGTTCATCTGCGTGTCTGCTATGGTGCTATTGATCTCTAGCTGTAGTATTCTAGCAGGTATACTGATCTATGTCTGTTTCATACGAAGCATCAACTTTATGTTGGACTGTATCCATCATGACTCGTTTTGATTGAGATGCGTTGTTTGATTTCGGGACTGAAGGAACTTTTTGAGTGGGGACTCTTATTATGTTTTCATGAGTGCTTCTTATGCTCAAAACGAGCTGTAAGATTTTGTTTGTAGGTGATGGAAGAGTTAATGGCTGATGCAGGAGGTGAAGGCATAGGAGTGAACTATGGATTGAAAGGAAACAACCTACCCACCGTGGAACAGGTGGTGGGGCTCTACAAATCCCGGAACATCGGCAAGCTCCGCCTGTTCGACCCCGACCCTAACGTCCTTAACGCCCTCCACGGCTCCGGCATTCAGGTCATCGTCGGCACCATCAACGGTGACGTGCAGAGGCTCGCCACCGATGCTTCATTCGCCGAATCCTGGGTGCAGACCAACATCGTGCCCCACGCCGGCTCCGTCACCTTCCGCTGCGTCGCCATCGGCAACGAGATCATCCCGTCGGACATCGCACAGTACATTGCCCCCGCCATGCAGAACGTCGACCGCGCTCTCAAGGCCGCCCAGGTGACGGCGCCCGTGTCCACGGCCGTGTCGATGAGCGTGATGGGGCCGTCTCCCCGTCCTTCCGTGGGCGTCTTCTCCGACGTGGCCACCCCGACCATGTCCGCCGTCATCTCGTTCCTGGCGGCCAATAACTATCCTCTCCTCCTCAACGCGTACCCCTACTACGCATACGATCCCAAGTACATGAAGCTGGATTACGTGCTCCTGAACTCGACCACCGTGATCGTGCAAGACGGCAACCTGGGCTACACGAACATGTTGCACGCCATGGTCGACACCGTGTACACAGCGATGGAGAAGGTCGGCGGGCAGAACGTGGAGGTGGTGCTGTCGGAGACAGGATGGCCGTCGGGGGGCGGGCCTGCGGTGGCGACGGTGGAGTACGCCAAGATCCACAACAACAACGCCGTGAGGCTCGCGGCGACTTCAAATGGGACGCCCAAGAGGCCTGGGAGGGGGTTGGAGACCTTCTTGTTCGCCATGTTCAACGAGAACCTGAAGCAAGAAGGAATCGAGCAACACTATGGCCTTTATTACCCCGACATGAATGACGTTTATCATGTGGACTTCCCTTGAGGAGGATCCACCGGTTTCTTCAGTGACCCGAGGGCATTGCGTACCCCATGATTGATTGAATCAATGTTTCGTGAATCTTCAAGAAGCAGATCTGCATTTAAACTAACATAAATGTCTTTTGTGGATCCAATTCACTATATGGACTGTGTCCTGCTAATGATTTGGATTATGTGTGTGGGTCATAGGGGCCTTTGACTACAATGATTTTGACTACTTATTTTAATTTATTTAAACTTATTTGAATTAAACTAAAGTAAATCTTATTCATATTTTCTTAGGCACCTCTAAATTTGGAATGTTCCCTTAATCTTGAAAGAATTTAACTAGCTTCCTATTAGAAAATAGGTTGATTTGATAGAAAAGTCATTGTTTTTTATGTTTTTCAAGTGATGTCTCATGTTTTCTATATGAAGCTTATTATTCACAGCTTCTCTATTGACAATCTATTTTTTTTTTTAATAAAATATTATTTTACTATTTATAGTCCTGGTATTAATGATTTTATCTTTCTTTTTCTTTTCCCCAAAACCACTTATTTTATCCTCACTGATACCACTCGATATTGTTTGACATTACTTATCAATCCCTTGATATCATCCTTGGAAGAGAAAAAATATAAAGAAAAATAACATGGATAAGAGGAGAAGAAGAAAGAAGAAAAGATGGTATTTATATCCATTTGCGAAAGATAGTTTAGAAATATTAAAAAAATTTAAAATAATATTATAAATAGCAAAAAGAGATTACAAATAATAATATCTTTTTTTATATTTCTCATATAGAATCCTTACCCTTTTCAAATATCTAAAATATCCTTTTATCAAAAAATAATTATTTTCCATCAAAACCCAATTAATTAAATCGAATTGGACCGACTACAATGTTCAAATAATTATTACAATATTTGAATAGAGTTACGATATTTTGGTGCACTTAACAAAAAAATACTATTAATAAAGCCTTTTTAACTTCCTGGAAAATAAATAAAAAAAATACTATAACTGGATAATATTTCATCCTTTATAATAATAAATTTTATATTTATTTATTTTAATATATCAAAACCTTCTTAATTTTCATCCAAAAACTTTCACAATAATCATTTCATAAAATCAAAATCTTTAATAAGATTGATAATAAAGGTTGATGAGGATTTAAATTAATTAAGGCTTGGTTACATTATTTGAATAGAGTTGTGGTATTTTGGTACACTAACCAAAAAATACTATTAATAAAGCCTTTTTTGCTTCTTGGAAAAAAAGATGCTATAATTGAATAATATTTCATGATTTATAATTATTCTTATATTATAAATATTATAAGGTTTCTCATAATATCTAGCTAAATCTAAGATTATGTGGAAAAGAATGATAATTTATTATCCTTTATTATAAGTATACCAAAATACACCTTGTTTGCATTCAAAATCATTTTATAGAACCTTAAAACTCATGATAAGATCAATAATTAATGTTAATAGGAATTTAAATTAATTAGATTGCAAGTAGAATATTTTTATACTGTTATTGATTACTAAACCAAAACACTAGAATTTCATTGAAAATTATTATAACTAATTCAACAACATTGTAAGGGCATTTTGGATATTCAAAAAAGATATGAACACCTTATGAAAAATATGAAAAAATGGGTTACCATCTCATAATAACAAAAAAAATATGAGACTTTTATAGGAACTCACCCTTGAAAATATCAATGGTAAACTTAAAAGGTCTTGGTTAAAACTTTTCACAAAAAAATATATATTTTGTTGAAATTTTAATAAGAATAAAAACATTACTATAATTAAAATATTTAAATATATTTTGTTATTTAAATTATTAGGCTCAAAAACTAAAAATCAAAAGAGAAATTCATTAGATATTAACAATCAAAAGAAAATACCAGAAAGTTGATACAAGATTAACATGATTTGACATAGCTTATATTCGTAAAAAAAAATCATATTCTTCAATATATAAGATTAATTATAAGGTTCTTGAATTATCCTTACTTAAGTATGATTCTCCATGTTCACCTCTCACATAAACATGAAGAACTCTCTCAACTCTTTCTAGAAAGAGATTATCTTTAAGAGCACCCAAAGTGCATTACCTCCTCTCACAAAAATCTTGAGACTTAATATATATTTATAAAAATAAACCTTAATTCACTAAAAAGTTTTAATTTAATTAGAACTCTACTAATTAATTTAAATATAATTATGACTCCTAAAAATATTTGCCAACCTTAATAGTATTCACCTTAGTGAGTATTTTCTCACTTTGTACCTCTTATAGAAATTAAACTATTGGCTTGAAGAATTCACCATAACTATACAAACATAATTAGTTCATAATCTATCACTTGATTCCAATAAGCTCGTCATTGTATCTTGTGTACGAATCAGTTACGCTACTTGATTCTGAGAGAGAGATCATCTAATTGTCTTACCACAAATAAGATTTTCTTCTCACAACCATTTGCATCATGGAAATTATAAATATCACTTTTTGTTTTTTACATTGCGAACTAAGCTTAATGTTATAGGTACCTACCATCTCCTGCACATGCAACTTATTTCTAGCTCTTTGAGGTCTACTATATTTTCTTTCAAACGATACAACCTTTGATGTAATTTTTTTTTCTCCAGGATTATGTAATCCTGAGTTTCTTTTAGAAATCTACCTCCATCCTCATTGCCATAACCTTGAAAATATAAAAGACTCAATAAAATTAGAATTTTTCATATCTTTGGAACATAAGCCCCGTCTTCTAAAGTATACATTGTTCCATCAACCGTTTTGATCTTTGCTTTTTCAACACCCATGACCTCCACCATAGAGTCATCGTCTAACCTCAACTTACTATTCATCTTGTTATTCAATGAATCAAATAATCTTTCTTATAGCAAATATGAGAAACAAAAGTATAATCTAAAAACTAATTATTCTGATAAGATGCATCACAAGAGAGCACTCGTCAACCTCTTCTTCTTGTTTTTTTATTCTCGGATAATTCCATAAGATATGTTCATACTTTTTGCATCTTTAGAATTAAACATATGTAAAGACTTGACTTTTCATCTTGACTTGTCATGCTAAGATCTATCTTTGTTAGAAAATCCTCCTTGTTGACCTCTACCTTCACCGACTAATGTATCGCTTATCATCTAATTCTTATATTTATTTTTTTTCCTGATAGCATAAGATACTAAAGCTTCTTCAATTTATTCCAGAGTTACTATATCCTTCCCACATAGTATCATTTTCACAAAGTTACCATAGGAGTCCAGAAGCAATGTAAAAACCAATAGTGCCTTATCTTCTTCATGAATCTTTACAATAACTTTCTTTAGTTGATCCAGTATTTCTTTGAATATATTCAAATGCTCTATCAAATCTTTGCCTTCTTTCATCCTCAACCTACATAACTTTTTCTTTAGATAAAAATTATTGGTTAAACTTTTTATCAGATAAAACTTTTATAACTTATCCCAAATAATTATGACAGAGTCATCGTTAATAACATTATTAATAATTTTATCAACGATGCAAAGATGAATAGTACTCATGCACTGTCGTTCAAGCTCCTCCTAATCTTCGTTGCTCATCTTTTCTCGTTTTCCTACTCATCCCTTTAATACTTTTGCTAAGCCTTATTGAATAAGATGATCCTTTACCCTCTCCACCATAGAGTGCAACTATTTCTTCCATTAACTTTCTCCGTAGTAAAGCTAGCAGAAATAACCAACATCCTCGTTGAATCTCTAATCACCCGATATTTTGGGCTGTAATACTGTTTTGTTGGACTATAATATCACTTTGTTAGACTCTGATACCACTTATTAGGGAGGAAAAGAAAAAAATAAAAAAACTAAAAAAGAAATTCATCAGTGATTAACAATCAAAATAACATACCAAAAAATCGATGTAAGATTGACATGGTTCAATAAATCCTTACCTACATCCATAAATAAAATTAATTCTTCAATATATGAAATTAATTATAAGATCCTTAAGTTATCTTTACTCAAGTATGACTTCCCTTGTTCACCTCCTATATAAACTGAAGGAACTCTCTCAACTCTCTCTCGAAATCCTAAAGATCATCCTTAGGAGTATCAAAAATGTCTCCCTCTCACCAAAACCTCAAGACTTAATATATATTTATAGAAACAAACTTTACTTTATTAACAAGTTTTAATTTAATTAAGACTCTACCAACTAATTTAAATATAATTAAGACTCCTAAAAATATTTGCCAACCCTAACAAAAATAACAAATATCTATCATAAATTACACATTTGGGCTCCCTAATTATAGTGTAACTTAATTAATTTAAATAGCACATCCCTAATTATAATAATCTCTAAAAATCATATTATTAGTTGAAATCATCATTATTTTAAACATTATAATTTTTAAACTTTTTTAACAAAATTAATCATACTTATGTATACGAGGAGAGAAATAGACCTATATATTTGCTCATAAAATGAGGGTGTGTGCATAGAACTAACTAGACATTGGGTCCGAATGCTTGGCTCACTTGATTCAAATCAAATTAAGTTGATCCTTGGTTAAGTTCATTATAATAAATTATGAGTTATTTAGTTCGAGTGAATCAAATAAAATAATATCAACATTCTATAGTAGCACCCTCTCTCCATGGCCCATGTGTCAAAGAAATAGATTCAACATTCAACTATTGTTATTATTTATAAAATTTAATATTGTTAATTAATTTTGATAATAATTTTTTAATTAAAAAAATATGTAGAATCTATGAGTTCCTCGCCCCCAATGAGGATTTTCTATCCTCGCTCCTATCTCATTTAAATAGGAAATATGATGAAAATGAGGAATAAGGGATGAGATAAAAATAAGGATATGAACAAAGAGGGAAAGGGGAAGCATTCCCTATCCCACCCAACGTCATTCATAATCCACTATTCTTCTAATGAGTAAGGCTCTTTAGTTACTCACTTAGTTAAGTGAAAAAAAATATTTTGGAAAAAAAATTTATATATTCTAAATCTTATAATCTTATTCCATAATGATAATTCATTATTGGCCTTACATTGAATTTACATAAATTCTGATATAGCAAAATATTAAAAATTTATTCATATGTTTTTATCTTAAGTAGTTACCATGTTTTAGATAATTTTAGCTATATTCTAAATAGTTATATCTAAGTGACTCATGATCTAAGGAGTTATTATCATTGGGGTAGTTCTTACACCTAACTTAATCATATGATATGAGATGATGAGATGGTTACTATTAGGTAATATAAATATGACTATAGTTCTTGTGAATATTTTGTAAGTATTCTTAATTTTACTTTTTGTTTAATACTCTTTTGATTTTCTTAATTAAAAGTCTTATCTTTTAATTACATCGTGATATTATATTTTTATTATTTTCTTGCTCCTCCATTTCCAACATTTATGGTTTCAGAGTCAAGTTCAATATGAACTAGGCATTATAGCTTTCAATAATAGTTTCATGTCTCAACCCCTTATTCCTATTTTTTTGGGCAAATGCTATAAATTTTGGAGTATTAGGATGAAACTCTATTCAAGTCTTATAATCTTTAAGACTTAATAGAGAATATATATACAGATCCAAGTAAAAAAACCAAGCCGAGGGAGAATAAAAAGACTCAAAAGCATTGTTTTTCTTAATAAGTCATAGTTGAGACAATCTTCTCAAGGATTGTAGTAGTTGCAACCTCAAGATAAGCTTGATTAATATTTCAAAATGAATTTTAAGACTTATCGAAGGTGATTAAAATAAAACTTTAAACCTTTCGTCATGAATTTAAAATTTTATTCATGAAAAGCAATGAATTTATACAAGATTTTCTTTGTCGAGTGACTGAAGTTAGTCAAATGAAATCTTATGGTGAATATCTTTATGATAATATAATTATTACAAAAGTTTTGAGAAGTTTAACTCCAAAATTTGATCATATTGTTGTTGTAATTGAGGAGTCGAAAGATATGTCTACTTTTTCATTTGATGAATTAATGGGTTTCTTGTAAGCACATGAAGTAAGGTTGAACAGGTCACTTGGTAAAAATGAATAAAGGTATATGAGGTTAACGGAGAGTCTTCTAATTTAAAAGAATAGATTAAAAATTAACAAAAAAAGGATGTGACAAAGAAAAACTTTACGGTAGAGGAAATGGAAGAGGAAGAGGAAGCGGAAGTGGAAGAGGACACTATAATGGGTATGATAAATAAAAATAATTAAATTATGATTAGAAAACTATAAGAGTAGAATTCAATGTCATTATTGTAAAAAAATTGGTCCTAAGATAGATTGCTAAAAAAAGAAAAGCAAGCAAGCTATGTAAAAGAAAATAAAAAAAGTTGTAAGTTGGTAATGACTCATTTACAAGTTAATGACATCCCAAATGATATTTAATTTTTGGATAATGGATGTTCTAGCCATATATTAGATATAAGATCAATATTTAGATATCTTGGTGAAACTCACAAGTTAAAAGTTAGACTTGGAGATACCAAGCAAATCTACGAAAAAGAGAAAAGAACAATTGAAGTGAAGATAAGTCAAGGTAAAATACGTTGATAATATTTTCTTTATTCCTAGTTCATCACATAACTTGTTGAGTATTAGATAATTGATGAATGATGGATATTCAGTTATATTTGATAATGGTTCATGCACTATTAAAGATTAAAAAATTTAGTTTGAATATTTATATGACTCAAGATGTTTTCACTTGATATTTTAAATGTTAAAAAGCATATTCTTATTGCAACTCAAAAGAATGAGCCTAATTTATAGCATTTAAGATATAGACACCATAACATTAAAGATTTAAGGCTATTAAGTAAAATAATAATAATTTTTAGATTTTTTAAAATTAATCAACTTGATATATATGAAGAATGCATTCATAGTAAGCAAAGTAAAAAATTAATTCCTATTGGAAAAACATGGAGAGTATCTAATTATCTTAAATTAATTGATGTTGATTTATGTGGACCTATGAATATAAAATCACCTGATGGAAGTTGATATTTTCTATTATTTACTAATGATTATAGTCACATGAGTTAGGTATATTTTTTAGAACTGAAATATAAAAAAATAAATAATTTTTAAAAAATTTAAAGCACTTATGGAAAGGTAAAATAGTCAATGCATAAAGATATTTCAAATAGACAGAGATAATGAATTTGTATCTAATGAGTTTAATTATTTCTACGAAGAAAATGATATTCGTAGGGAATTGATAGCACTATATATACTGAAGCAAAATAATGTCGCTGAACATAAGAATCAAACTATTATTGAAATGATAAAAAGTTTGCTTAATGGAAAGCATCTTCTACATCAGTTTTGGGCATAAGTAGTTGCAGCAGTAATTTATTTATTAAATATTTTACTAATAAAGGTTATTATGAATTAAACTTCTTTTGAAACTTGGTATGGTATGAAGCAAGTGTAAGTTATTTAAGAATTTTTTATTGAATTACTTATGCTTTGATAAATTCATAAAATCATCATAAGCTTGATGAAAAATCTAAAAATTATATCTTAATTGGTTATTTCTTACAATTTAAAGCATATTGATTGTATAATCTTGTTAGTGACAAAGTTATTCTTAAAAGAAATATTATGCTTGATGAAAGAGCAAGTTAGAATTGGAACTACAACGAAGGTGAAAAACAAATTCAGATTTCAACAGAACTAGATACTCTACCAATCAAATGATAGATCTTGCTTCAATAAGTTCATCGTCAGCCTCACTTAATAGTAGTTCAAATTCATCAAATGATTCCTCGTATGAAAGCCCTACAAGAAAATTTATATCACAAATAGAAATTTATGATTTAATATTTACTTTATTTATTTTATTTCCTATAAGTTTCGAAGAAGTAATTAAAAAAAATTAGAAAAAGTAATTATGAGAATGAAACTTGGGAGCTAACAGATCTCCCAAAAAAAAAGAAAGCTATTGGATTGAAATGAATATTCAAAACAAAATACAATATAAATGGAAGTATTCAAAAGCACGAGGCTCAGCTTGTAGCAAAAGGATATTCATAACAACAAGGTATTGATCTTAATAATACTTTTTCTTCAGTTGTTAGATTTAAAACCATAAAAATTTTCTTGGCTTTAGCTGCTTATTTGAGTTGGCATGTTTATCAGTTTGATGTAAAATCTATATTTTTAAATAGAAATTTATAAAAAGATATTCTTGTTATTCAACCCGAAGATTCTTTAGTTAAATGAAATAAAGAAAATGTGTATAAGTTAAAGAAAACTCTTTATAGGTTTAAACAAGCTCCAAGAGTATGATACAACAAAACTGACTATTATTTTTATCAAAATAAATTTAAGATGAGTAATAATGAACCTATTCTTTATCTAAAGAAGGAAGGTAAATATAATCTTCTTATGGTATACCTTTATGTTGATAATATTATATATATATGTTCGTCTAACTCTCTTATGATAGAATTTAAAAAAATGTATGATGAATAAGTTCGAAATGTCAAACCTGGGTCTACTATACTATTTTCTTGGGTTGGAGGTGAAATAAGGATCAGATAATTTTTTTATTTCACAAAAAAACATGTAATGGATCTACTCAAAAGGGATTAATTGCAAAGCTGTAACAACCATGAATGTAAATGAAAAATTGAAACTTGAAAATTGCACATATTTGACAAATGTAAGATTTTATAAAAGTTTGGTTGGATGTTTGATCTAACTCATACTCGACTAGATATTACCTTCTTTATTGGTGTAGTATCTAGGTTTATGTATAGTCAAAGCAAACATCATCTCGAAGCTGTTAAAAGAATTCTATGTTATATTATTGGAACTACAGATTATGATATTTGATATTTTTATAATTTTAAATATAAATTATTTAGTTTCGTGATTGAGTAGGAGTTTTGGATGATAGAAAGAATATTTCAAATAATATTTTCAATATTGGATCAAGAGTTATATCTTAGAATTCAAAGAAACAAAAGCAACTATATTATCAACACCAAAAACAGAATATATAGTTGTAACCTTAACTTATCATATAATATGACTTAAAAGACGTCTTAGATATCCTCTTCAAAAATAAAAAGAAGTAACTAAAATATTTTATGATAACAAAACTATAATTATAACGATAAAGAATCCAATATTTCATATAAGAACGAACAAGATAAATTATCACTTTATCCAAATCTTGTAACGAGTAGAGTTATAGTAATAAAGTATTGTACCATGAACAAATTATAGATATTCTCATCAAATCATTTTCATTTCGTAAACATATTTATTTCTTGTTTCAAATTAATATATATAACTTTGAATCAAGTTTTTACCATTTTCGTTCTCCTAAATCTCCAACATAGTCATTTCATCCTATACCTTTCCATACAACTCATCTCCATGTTCTCATTGTAGATCTATCCATTCCCCATAAAGATACTGACACACCAACACGTGACATGCTTATTTAGATTTAGAGTAGGTATGGAATTCATCTCCCACCAACTCTGCGCAGCATCAGGCGCCATAGAGATGGGCAGAAAGCTTTGGCTTGACGACGACCTCGAGCGGCACTTTCCTAGGCGTCGACAGCCCAAAGATCTCCTCCATGCTCAGCTCCTCTGCCTTCATCCCGGCCGGCAGGCGCCACTCGAAGCCGTGCAGCAGGTTGGCCAGGCTCACCTGGATCACCTTGAGGCCGAGGTTGTAGCCGGGGCACATCCGCCGCCCCGCCCCGAATGGCAGTAGCTCGAAGTCGTGCCCCTTGACGTCGATCTGGCTGCCGACGAACCGCTCCGGCCGGAATTCCTCCGGCGCGTCCCACACCGACGGGTCGCGCCCGATGGCCCACACGCTGACCAGCACCCGCGTCCCGGCGGGGATGTCGTAGCCATCGACGGTGGTGTGCTCGCGCGAGAGGCGGGGGACGAGCATGGGCGCCACCGGGTGCAGCCGCATGGTCTCCTTGACGATGGCCTCCACGTACGGCAGGCGGGACACGTCCCTCTCCTCCACCCACCGCCCCCGGCCTATGACGCGGTCCAGCTCTTCCGTCGCCTTCTCGAGCACCTCGGGGCGCATGAGGAGCTCCGAGATGGCCCATTCCACGGTCACGGCGGAGCTCTCGGTGCCGCCGGCGATCATGTCCTGGTGGTTACATCCAAGTACAGATTAAAGACCGCGTAAGCTAGGAGGTAGATTGGATTCAAAGGAGAACAATACAAACTAACCTGGGTGAAGCCCTTGACGCCATGTCTCTCGAGCTTGACATCCAAATTGGGATCGTCCGCGAGCTGGAGGAGCACGTCCACCATGTCTCTGGCGACGAATCCCTCCCCCTCGCGCTGCCGACGCTCGTTGTGCTCGTCCAGCACGTGCTCCAGGAACCGGTCAAACTTTTTGCTTACCTTCTTCATCCTCCCGATGTAGCCCTGCAGGTCTAGGCCGTCGAGCCACGGTATGGAGTCGCCGATGTTCATGACGCCGTTGAGCAGGAACAACTCGTCCAGCATCTCCTTGAACTCCTCAGGCGACACGATCGCCGCATCCCCCGTCCTGTCCAGGTACTTCTTCCCCAGCACCATGCGGCTGATGACGTTGAGGCTGACGGTGGAGAGGTGGTCTTTGAGGAGGACGATCCCCCCTGACGACTTGAAGAGGTCCCGGAGCAGCGCCCGTACCTCCTCCACTCGTATGTACTCATAGGACTCGAGCCTCTTGGCGCTGAACAGCTCCAACAGGCACATCTTGCGCGCCTGCCGCCAGTAGGGGCCGTAGGGCGACCAGGTGACGTTGGAGTAGTTGTAGGTGGTGTACTTGCCGGCGGCGGTCTTGGGGCGGGAGACGAAGGAGACGTCGTGGGTCTTGAGGAAGAACTTGGCCATCTCCACGGAGGAGCCGACGACGACGGGGAAGGAGCCGAAGCGGAGGTACATGATGGGGCCATATTTCTGGGAGAGGGCGTGGAGGGAGCGGTGCGGGAGGGAGCCAATGAGGTTGAGATTGCCGATGATGGGCCATGCCCTCGGCCCCGGCGGCAGGTTCAGCTTACTGCGGCGGCCGGCGAGGGCTCTGAGAAAAGCAATCACTAGTATGATGGTTGAGTACATCACCCATGGTGGAAGTTCCATTGGCAGATGCCAGCAAGCAGCAGAACGGAGTAAGGGAGGAAGGATGGAGGAGGTGGTGATCGCAGTGGAGGATGGTTGTAAGGTTATTTATAGAGGAGAAAGCCATGGAATTCTACTCGATATATGTCATACAATAACAATGTGCGCGCTCTTCTTCTTCTTCTTCGTTATTTCCTCTTCGGTTGTTCAAAGGTCTCCTTCACTATTCTATCCTTCCTTGTCTGTGGTTGCAGTCGACTGGAAATTGACTTGAAGGCTACTGTTCAATGAATGGACTCAATCCCTGATAAGGTTGGAAATAACTCAGATAGGATCAAAGAAAAGTCGATCACCTAATGTTGTCAGTGATCTTCTTGGAAACTGGCCGTGAACTCCAGGAGATCTTACAAGCATTTACAGTCTCCTTCCATGTCAATATCCATGTTTTAATGGAGTTGACCGGCGAGAAGACTTTGTCTGTATGCATGACCAACTTGCTCTGGTGGAGACACAGTGCTTCCTTCACTTCACAGCCGAAGGGAATGGTTGACTGAGCTATTGACCATCAAAGTCTTCTCTTAAACAGTACCGATTCCACATGAGACATGCAAAAGAGAAAGGAAGCCTTCGTTGACTCCTTTTAGGCCAATAAGAAGAACAAAGAATCAAAGATGATTTGGGTTTTGCACTTTCATATTGACAAAGTTGCACTTGCACTTGCTGCTAACTTTCTTTCCAAGTGTGAAAGTGTGAAGAGGCAATTTTCAAGTGCTCAGATTCCTTGCAATTGTATGAATCTAGAAGTGGGAACAAATGGGTTTTGAAAAGGGAAATCAACTTTGAGGGGACAAAAAAAAAAAATCTAAATTTCAGTTTTGTTTTGGATGATTTTACTCAATGCAAGTTGTACTTTTGCATGAGTTTTGGAGGAATAGAAAGTTGTTGGCTGGTTTAATTAACTCATTAATTTATACAGTTAGCTGGAGGAATAGAAGATAAGAACATTTATGGATGATATAAATAAAATGGTACCCTTACAAGTCTTGATTGCATGATATAAAATAAAAAATGGTAAAAGATTAGTGATGAAAATTAGCTTCAGAAAGGGATCTTTTAAGTCATCATCAATTTCGTGAATCACAACAAGAGTTTAAAAAACACTTAAATCTTTTTAGATATCATGAAAATGAGTGTGATAACAAAACAAGCATCCTTTTCAGCATGTAACATGCATGCAAAAGTCAGCAGCAGGACACATATTTTGTTTATCACTTGTGCTTTAGACTCCTCCACTCAAATTCTATTTGAATATAGTTTTGTAGCTTAAGGTTCACCCACCATGAGAGAGAGAGAGAGAGAGAGAGAGAGAGAGAGAGAGAGAGAGAGAGAGAGATGTGATCTTGCTATCTGCCAAAAGAACAAAGAATTAAAACTCCTGGTCAAAACAATCATAGCAAATAAATATGCTTCGACTGCTTTGGGACAAAGTATGTAATGTGTACACCACAAGAAATGTTCAGAAGCATGAGTGTCACAAATTATCATAGTCCATTTCATGCTATTGCCCAAAGAAACTTTAACAGAAAACCAGTTTAGCCGATGTGAACTATTGACAAACAAAGCTCTGCAAAGAAAAAAAGGTAAAGACTCGTGAAAATCATATCCAACAAAAATGATGAAAGAATGTTGCAAAAACCCTGACAAATAAGCAATTGGATAATATAAACTGGAAAGGAAGAACATCACAGGAAATGTCTACTTGAGCAACATCAGTCCTTGTCGCACTCTAAATCACAATGGATTAGCAAAAGAGATTACAAAAGACCTTGATAAATAAGAATTTGGATGGTAATAATAGAAATGGTGGAATCTCATAGGAAACATCTACTTGAGCAACAGCAGTCCTTGTGGCACACTCTAAATCACAATGGAGTTGCTTCTGAGAGAACTCTCGAGTTAGAGAAAGAGATCACCATTCTCTTTGACAGCAGAATGCTTGTTGCAAGAATGCCCTCGAGCATGAGAATCACATTGGCATGTCTGACTTCAATTGAGGAAGATGTTAAAGAACACTAGTTTGATCATATTAGTGATCCAAATGAGATGCAACCAGATTTGAGCATTCCGCTATTTGGTGGTGTGTAAAATGCAGCAATCAGAAGTAAGCCATAAAGATATCAGTAAATAGACAGGTTATAGATGCAATATTCTGTGTCAATTGGAAAACATGCATTCACCATTAGGTCCCGTCAGAGGACCTTCCTAGCTAAATCCTGTCCCTACATCAATTGGTGAAATGAAGGTCATTTCATGTATCTTAGCTCGACCGATCACGAAGAATATATGTACACGACCCTCCAAAATTCTCCCTTTGTTCCCTCATTTATATTTCTCAAATGCAAATATGTAACTACCAGGCAAGAAGTGCAAAATTATGTTACTCCACAAACTCCTAGGTCTTCTGCACATTTTTTGTATAGTCACCAATATACAATATGCATATAATTTTCACCACAATACAAAAGAGACATTCCAGAAAACAACACAGGCTCAATAATCTGACAATTGATTATTACAAACTTATAGTCACACAAACAATCCAAAGCAATGACAAGTTTATTCCTTGCAACAAACCGTTCCATAGAAATTACAAATTTGATGAGTTTCTTATAGAAGGGCAGTAAATTCTACTGGCTGAAAGTATTGCAAGAAAAGAATATAATAATGGAAACACGAAATTGAGAAGAAGATAAAAGAAAAAGTTGAATCAGATTTAGTTCCTCCACCACCAGTTATTGTGAAAGCAAATGTAGAAAGAACAAAATATTATACATTATATATAAAGTCTCATAATAACTCAAGCTACTCAATTTATGGCAAGTGAATTCAATGAATGAATAATAATGATTCTAAAGAATAAACCAACATGTGTTTCTTTTTAAGCACACATTGTTTACATGTATCTTAAATAATTTGAGATTAACTATTTAAGTTGAGTACATGTCTTCATAATTATTTTCACTATTTTGGCAAACATTAAAAAGAAATTATTTCTTATCTAAACCTATCCGCTGATAATTGTACGAACCATCTAAAATTAAGAAGCACTTTCTTGAAAACCAACATAACCATTGCAAAGTACTCCTTAAACCATTTTAACAGGTTATTAATTGTCATTATATCCATCTTCCAATTCAAGTGGCCTTTTTTATAGTCAAGATATATAATATCACAACATTCCCTTTTGGAACAAATGAATATAAACAATATACTGAATTATTACCTTCATTGTGTCTAGATGGTTCAAATTGAAATAATCTCTTATAATTGGTGAGCAAAGCTAGGAATGATTACCAACTGAAATTGGCTGGAGATCTACTCCAAGAAAGATCCTCTCATATAATAAATCTGAAGGTTACACCTCTTGTGTATGTATGAAATAGAAGTGGGTACAGTTGTAAAATGGGCATGATCAAAACATATTTATCATCAGACACAGAAAGCTATGTCAATCGATTAACTCCCAAAAGAATATAACAGTAACATTTGCTATACAATCACAGGACTTTGGATCACAACCTAGGTTGTTTTCATAAACAATCCAAGCCATCCTTTTCTTTTTGAGATCTTGGACAGACATAATTGGTAAAATAAACAGAGAACTAAAACAGTAGTTTTTTGAAGTTCAAATAGACACCTAAACAATAGCAACATGTGTTGCTTGTGCAAACAGCAAGTGTGATATTCATGTCAAGCCTCTAAATATCATAAGTACACAACTATACAACATGAGCATGAATCATTTATAATTTTATTTAGACTTATTTATCTGAAAAACACAAACTGTTCATGCCTTAAACTTCACCTGTGAAAGGTGTCAAAAGCCTGCTCACATTGACAAGATATCCATTGATAATGAAGAAGGCACACTCTGGATACTACTCACCAAGAACATGTTGAGGGATGCCCAACCAGTAAATGCTCACTATCATGCCATGTAAGCTGCCTTTTGTGAAGGAATAGCAGATTGAACTCGTACAAAATGCAACAACCTATCAAGAGACACAAGTAACTGAGCAAAACATATTAGATTTGAGGTTGTTTTAGCCTTTTAGGTACCATGAGCATAGTGCCTACAGAAAAACAACATTTGGGCTTCCTCATAACAAGCTGACAAGGCTCATTTGATAAATTGCTTTCTTCAGTTCCTGGTCACGACATAACACTACATTTGAATAACATGATAAGCATATTATGATTGTAGGTATGTAAGTGAGAAAGCAAACATGTTTCATATCTATATGCATCTTTCCATATGTATCATTTATACAGGTACGAGCTATAGTAGACAATAGCTTTACCAGACAATATTGTGCTGTCAGCATAAATTGGCAGAAAAAAGACAGTTCGTATAATGCTCAGAAGAACATGCTTCCTCCAATTTCAGTGCATGATCAACTTATACCAAGCTCATCATCCCAATTGCACTGCTCACCCTAATAGAGATGAAGATAAGATACATGATGATGAGGCCAAATCCTAATGTCTTGCTAGGGCGCATATCATTTCTTGACAATACAAACAGGGCCCATATAAGTCCAGACATTAAAAAAGCCATAGTCCACACCAAAGAACTATCCTGAGGAAGCACAAATGACTCAGGTCTTGCTGAACAAGCCCCAAGCAACATAGAGATCCCCAAACCAGCAAGCGTATTGAACATAGGCCCTGCATAACATCCTGACATGGCAACTTGTACTCCATCATCGCCTTTCATTGCTAAGGCTACATTTGACATCAGATCACCCATGGAGTTGCCCCATGCCAACACAGTCAAGCCGAGTATCGAGGGGTTGATCTGCAATATTACACCCAAGGCTACTAAAAGTGCAAGCAACTCATTTGCAACAACATAAAACCAGACAATACTCATCACAAACCCTCCTGAAACCCATAGAAGCAAGTATCTCCGAGGAGGGTGGTCATGACTGGTGAATAACAAAGCTAATCCTCCAAGAACCAAACCCATAAGGGCACCAATAACATAGATAGTGACACTAAATACAGAACCTTCATTATCATGACTGCCACATAGAAACACCAAAAGAAGTGGTGATAAGGTAGCACTAGCCACAGCATACACCTTTGACCACCTTTCTTCTTCAACAACTGGAATAGTCAACCTTCTTGGAAGTGATAGTGGAACTTCTAAAATATACAATATTTTTCCCAACAACTTGCTATCAGCCTTCTTTTCATCATTCCAACCCCATGGAGGTCTCGGCTTTTCAAATGAACTACAACCAAATCTTTGATTTGAATAAATTGCGACATGGGAAGCCCACATCCACTGTGGCAGAGCGTGCAAGTGTGGCACATCACTGATAATACAATCATCAATAAAATGACTATAAATGGATAAGTCCTCCTCACTTCCATATGAAAATATGCTCCCTCTGACTGGGAGCAATGGTGTCAGCGACTCTAACTTCAGCCGGTGGGCATGCTTCCTCAGAAGCTCATTTGCTGCCACGGCAAAGGCATACACCACATAGATCATAACAAACATCACTGCTCCCCAAACACTTACTTTTCCAATCATCAAGATAATTGATAACGAGACAAGGTTCAAGAAAAAGAAGCTCACATCCCTTATGAAGCATTTGCGATCAATCTGAACATTCTTATTGGCTACACAGAAAGAAACTGTGCCAACAACAACGCAAGTGACGAAGGTTGCTCCACCCAACACACTGTTCAGGCCAACACCGCTGGCTCCGCCGGAGCCCATAAATGCTGCTATGCTAGCAAACACATCAGGCGCACCATTCCCAAGTGGCAGTAGAGTAACCCCAGCAACAGCAGGCGAAAGCTTCAATAAACCCGATAGATTTGCCAGACTACAACAGAAGTAGTCCGCAGCAGTGTTACCAAGCAGATAAAACAACCCTACCAGCCACAGGGCAAGCACGGCGTACCCTAAAGCTTGAAGTTTTCCACAAGTGCAGTAGAAAAACGAAAGATAATTGAAGAATCCACCGGAACCACACTGACCGTTCGACCTCAAGAACTCGCATTTGGCACCGAAGCCCTCGCGCTGGGCTAAGCCGGAGCAACCCGCCGCCGACGGATCTCCAACGAGCTCAGAACCATCAGACGCGTCACCACTCGCTGCAACCGACGCGTTCCCAAAGTGAAGCTCCCGAATTCGGCGGCGGTGTTGGAGATTGGACCCTCGAATCCTCCACGAGGAGGGAAAATCGGAGCTTTGGCGGAGAAAGGGATCCCGGAAGACGTCTTCTCGATTGCAGAAGAAGAGCAGCAAGATCAAGGAGCAGGAACAATTCAACAGCGCATGAAATCCGCCGCGGCGCCTCAATCTCTCCACCATCTCCACCAGCCCCGGCGAAGAACCCGGTTTCTCGATCCGAGGGAGTCGAATCGAGAGGTCGAATTCGGCGGGGTGACTGGTAATCGGGCCAACTGGTATCTGGCGGGAGGTGGTTGGATTCTGTGGAGAAATTAGGGTTTGAGAATCGTCCCTCGAGGGAAAACGACGACGCGTCCCTGTTCCGGGAGCTTTCAACGTTTTCCCTCCCCTCACCAAAACCGTGGAGGCAACGAGTCATAAATGGGCTTCGTAGTTAGTCGCAATTTATGGGCTTACTCTAAAATGGGCTGTCCGTTGGCCCATCTATAATTTGATATTAGAATTGATCAAAATCTTTATCCGCCACGTGGCATCATCCCAGGCCCACTCAACGGTTGCCGAACGCAGCAGTTAACGGCCGGCCGCCTAACGGACGACAGGAGTTTCATATCTGACGCGGATCCACTCCAACGTTGGCCGTTCAACTGCTATATAGGATCCTAATCCTCTGCGTGTAATAAGTGGGACACGTGCGATCGGACGGCTATGATTTCGGCACTGGATCACTACCATTACAAGCGTAGCTGGAGGGGATCCCCCCACTCTCCGCGACCGCCTCCAACCTTTCTTCCACGATTCAAGAACAACAGAACACAATCCACACACGTAGTTGACGCCAACGATCCATCTCGATCCCTCCGAGATCTCCGTCCGCCGTCGTCATCATCGATCGCAGAGCGGCAGCCGGCATCGATCGACAGCGGCAAAGGAGGGCCGGCATCTGTGGAGATAAAAATGAAGGTGGATCGAGTCGATCAGCTCGAAGTGCGGCCGTCCATGGAAAGCTTCCGGTTCGTCGACTCAACCCCGGATTCTTCCACCGCTCGCAGAAGGCTTCACCGCGAGCTGCAGATGGTCGGATCGTTGGAGAAGAAACGCGGCGATTTGCTGCTGAAGATGGTGGATGACTTGGAGTACAACATGAAGCTGAGTAGGTCGGAGATCCAAAGAGGAAGGTTGTATGAGAAGTACGCGGAGAAGCGAGAGGCGAAGCTGAGGGAAGAGTGGGCGACGAAGGGGGCTCAGAGAAGAGCGAAGATGAAGGTGATTGAGAGCCAACTTGAAGAGAGCTTGGCTCGGATGCCGGCAAGGAAGCAGGATTCTGCAATCAGACAGGGACACCAGGTATTTGATCTTTTGACTGTCACTTGGAGATGGATTTGATGCTTAATATGTGCATGTCCTGCAGTAGATCCATTCTAAATCCAATATTCTGAGGTTTAATGCTTCTTGGTACATGTTCTTATGTAGTTTTGTACCCTTCCCTTAGCTGATTCAAAATCACTGTTGTTCAAGAATTCATCTCTCTTTTGTCAGGAGGCAGTGAAGTCCTTTGAGAAGGAAGACCTTCATGAACAGATTCAATTTAGTCAAACTTTACTCGATGATGGTTCTTTGAGAAGCACTGGCTCAAATGCTCATTCTACCAGACATCAGACCTTGGTAGCACCTATTCCTAAACATTCAAAGAGACACAACCCTGATTCCTCAAGGAGAAGGACAAAGGCTGTAAATCTTTCAGCACGATCACTTCCAGACTTATCTTACCTTAGAAAAGAAAGCATGAATCCCCCTACAAGACTTAGCAAAGGTAGCAGTCCTTCGGAATCTACGGCATGTGCCCAAAGCAAGAGTACCACTGGTTTTACAAGTGAGTTGCAGGATCCCAATTTTGCATTGTCCAAATTTTTCAAGGAGCAAAGCCAGAACACCATCACCGGGAGGGCGAACGGTGCAGGTAACACTTGTGCAATTTCTATCACTGAACTGAGAGCTTCCAAGGCTTTTGAGACTGAGAGCAAAGAAGATGAGTCTGAGGTTATGCTGAATCAGCAAATCAATCAAGAACCTGAAAGAAGAAAGATAGAAGAGAGGGCCTCCATTTTTCATCTTGGGTCAGATAGTGAAGAAACAAGATCAAGCCAAGCATCAGGAATGTGTGACATCAAATCTGAAAATTATGATACCTTCAGAAATATAGGGGAAGAAGATAATGGCTTGGCTGTTGCTTCTAAGTTCAGCTCAAACCTTCGACCTTCACACTCATGCGTGGAAGTAGCATCATACAGTTTTGAATCTGCTCGAGTGAGGAAGAAGTGGGGAGTTGCTGAGAAACCAAACCTTGCAACCAATACTTCGGAGAAGTCACTAAAGGATGTCGCGAAACAGTTCAAGAAATTGTTGACATTTGGGAAGAAAGGCAAAAGTGCAGAAAGTTCAGTAAAGATTTTAGCACATGCATCAGTTGCTGGAGGTGATGACGACATGGACAACCATCATGAAGCTGCAAAGATACTATCAGATGATCTGAAGAAACCCAGAAATGGTTACTCAGCTCCTGCTTATGTTGTTGGCTTACATGAGGGCAAGATCTTCCCTGAACAAGGTACTCGTGCTCCTTAACAACTCTTGCATCATTTTTCTTTCATGTACTAGCTAATCAGAAATCTCACAGAAGCCGAATGATCACATCTAATTATAACTTAGTTGCTATTATCATCTCAAGGTTGTAGATAACTATTTGGACCACTCTGTATTAAGCAACAAAAAGCCTTTGAGTTTTGTTTATGATAAACACATAAAGCTGGAATGATGGTATGCAACTTGCATCTGAAGAGGTGAAACTATGCAGATGATATGAAGCTTAGTTAAGTTTTTTGTATCTTCTGATAGTGTTTTGGGATTTGGCTTAACTTGCTGCATTCTTGGACAAATGATTTCCATGTTATAGTTCATTCATTTATGATGAACAGAAATGCCCAACAACATCTCTCTGTATATGTTATGAATTGCATCCAGTCTAACAGGATATATCAAGGTACTCTTCTAGGGAACTAACTCCTATTCACAGTTTACAAAAGTCAGGTGTTAATGTGGAGGCCGATCCTCGGTCCAAATTATGGAGACAACATGACATGGTTTGTATTTCGAATCTTCTTGCACTCTGAGGATCATCCAACAACACAAATCTTGAGGGGATATAACCTAACAAAAAAGGAAGCTTCATCGTGTGAAGAAAAAATAATGTCACAGGTGTATCTAGGGGATCCTACCATCCGACATGGGTAATAGGTCTGAGATGGGACGTAGCAAACCACTATGACATATATTCTTATTCATCTTTGATTTGGAGCATATTTGATATTATGATTAATGGTGGCCTGACAAATCTAATCAATTGGTTTTGTTATTTTATGATATGCTGATATTCACATGTTAAATGTCAATCGGACGATTAATACTGGCCTTTAAACCCAAGTGATCAATATATTACTAAATTATTCATTCTTTCCTTCCTCTTCTGACTAATTCAAAATTTAGCTCCTGATTTTTTCTGCACATACTCTTCAAGAGATGGAAATTAATTAAAGGTCTTGTATTTTGTGCAGTTCAATCCCCAAGCTGTTCCATTTCTACTCCCCCTGCAAACTTGAAGTTGAGGGAGGATCAAGAACTGGAAGGTTTTCCAAAAGGTAAATACACATATCTATAGGCCTGAAGAATCTCAGAATGAAACAGGACTAAGTTACTTTGTCATGCCTCCGATGAACAATTGATTGCTCATTGTTGTGTATTTGCCTCTTGTTTTGCAGCAACATGTTCTGTCTTCTCCTTTCTCTCATTCCATGGCAGGGGAAGTGAATCAAGATTCAAGTGAACACTAGGATGCCACCCTTTCAGGTGTACGAAATGTATGGTGTTCTGCTTTAGGTTCCCAATAGATAAGATATAGAACATTCAATTCTTCCTCAAGATTGTAATTTATGTGCTCTCTTAGTAGCCTTTCATTTTCCAAATGTAACATAGTTTTTCTACCATAAGAGAACACTATGTACATGGTTTAAAGATAGTTGTAAAATAGTGAATGTGAAGGAGAACTTATCCAACTGAAGATGTTTTGAGATTGGACACAATTGCTGGCATTGTCAACAGATGATTTGATTGTCTTGAGTCAAAAACTATGCTGACTCTGTTGTGACTGGTCCTGCATGTTATGATTTGTATGAGTTAGAACCATGCAAGCATATGATATGTGTCTGTCACCAAAACTAACAACTCAACACTGGCAATTGTATTTCTACATACTAACATTGCCAACTAAATTGTTGTCCTTGAAAATGGTCAATGTCTCCCCGAGCTCGTAAAGAAATAATCTTACCATTATACGAAACTCCACACTCAATTTTTTATGGTTGTCGGATTCGAACATCTGAATTTTAACCCCTAAACTACAATCACATTGGCAAAAGTCATTTTGAGGTTTAAACATCAAATTGTAGGTAACTGAATATCTCTTGAACAGCTAAAAATCCATCATTTAAGTTGATATATCTCCAAAACTTTATACCAAACAAAAGTTAAAGCAAACCAACACATAGGATTTTGTTCCTCAAGACTTCCACCTACTGCTTCCTGAATCTCAAACAACCAAATATCTTAAAGAAAATAGTGTAAAGAAGACTTCATACATCCAATTTGATTCTACCATTCAAGGGATCATACAACCCAATATCTGTATTAATAAAAAACTGTAATGCTACAAGCCCCATACAAGATACATTTTGCTTCTGAATACAAGCAAAAAGATGAATAGCTATATCTGTAGCTGTAATATGCTCAAGAGGCCACACCAATTTAATTATCGAAAGAAAAGGGAAAAATAATGGTTACACCTGAAGTAGATGTGTTGCATGTTCTCCTCCATCATTTGATCTGATGCAGTAGTCCGTCCCCATATGGAGGACAACTGAAGCTTCAATGGCTGCTGGATCTCAGGAGGTAATTCTGTGCAAGAGAGAAGCATGCTTCCTTCTGTTTCTTGTATTCATTGTAACGAAGAAAGAAGTACCAGAGATAATCAAAATCAATGGGGGACACCTTTGCCTGTGTAGAAGTTATAGTAGAAAATTAGCTCTTGTGGGTCTCAACCCGAAACAAGCTTCTTACCTTTGTTTATCATACAAACAAGTATACCTGGATAAGAGCCCACAAGGCCCAGTAAATGTGTGATGCTAGTCGATATGTATTTGTTTCAACAAAAATGGCTTCCAGATCTTTGTCAGGTACCTAAAGCATCAAGGAGTATTTTAATGAGTGAGTTCCACCGTGTTTACTACTATAAAGAACACAATACATAGTTTTATGTGGTTTGGTCTTTGTTTGTCCATGTGCGGTCGGATCGTTGGAGAAGAAACGCGGCGATTTGCTGCTGAAGATGGTGGATGACTTGGAGTACAACATGAAGCTGAGTAGGTCGGAGATCCAAAGAGGAAGGTTGTATGAGAAGTACGCGGAGAAGCGAGAGGCGAAGCTGAGGGAAGAGTGGGCGACGAAGGGGGCTCAGAGAAGAGCGAAGATGAAGGTGATTGAGAGCCAACTTGAAGAGAGCTTGGCTCGGATGCCGGCAAGGAAGCAGGATTCTGCAATCAGACAGGGACACCAGGTATTTGATCTTTTGACTGTCACTTGGAGATGGATTTGATGCTTAATATGTGCATGTCCTGCAGTAGATCCATTCTAAATCCAATATTCTGAGGTTTAATGCTTCTTGGTACATGTTCTTATGTAGTTTTGTATCCTTCCCTTAGCTGATTCAAAATCACTGTTGTTCAAGAATTCATCTCTCTTTTGTCAGGAGGCAGTGAAGTCCTTTGAGAAGGAAGACCTTCATGAACAGATTCAATTTAGTCAAACTTTACTCGATGATGGTTCTTTGAGAAGCACTGGCTCAAATGCTCATTCTACCAGACATCAGACCTTGGTAGCACCTATTCCTAAACATTCAAAGAGACACAACCCTGATTCCTCAAGGAGAAGGACAAAGGCTGTAAATCTTTCAGCACGATCACTTCCAGACTTATCTTACCTTAGAAAAGAAAGCATGAATCCCCCTACAAGACTTAGCAAAGGTAGCAGTCCTTCGGAATCTACGGCATGTGCCCAAAGCAAGAGTACCACTGGTTTTACAAGTGAGTTGCAGGATCCCAATTTTGCATTGTCCAAATTTTTCAAGGAGCAAAGCCAGAACACCATCACCGGGAGGGCGAACGGTGCAGGTAACACTTGTGCAATTTCTATCACTGAACTGAGAGCTTCCAAGGCTTTTGAGACTGAGAGCAAAGAAGATGAGTCTGAGGTTATGCTGAATCAGCAAATCAATCAAGAACCTGAAAGAAGAAAGATAGAAGAGAGGGCCTCCATTTTTCATCTTGGGTCAGATAGTGAAGAAACAAGATCAAGCCAAGCATCAGGAATGTGTGACATCAAATCTGAAAATTATGATACCTTCAGAAATATAGGGGAAGAAGATAATGGCTTGGCTGTTGCTTCTAAGTTCAGCTCAAACCTTCGACCTTCACACTCATGCGTGGAAGTAGCATCATACAGTTTTGAATCTGCTCGAGTGAGGAAGAAGTGGGGAGTTGCTGAGAAACCAAACCTTGCAACCAATACTTCGGAGAAGTCACTAAAGGATGTCGCGAAACAGTTCAAGAAATTGTTGACATTTGGGAAGAAAGGCAAAAGTGCAGAAAGTTCAGTAAAGATTTTAGCACATGCATCAGTTGCTGGAGGTGATGACGACATGGACAACCATCATGAAGCTGCAAAGATACTATCAGATGATCTGAAGAAACCCAGAAATGGTTACTCAGCTCCTGCTTATGTTGTTGGCTTACATGAGGGCAAGATCTTCCCTGAACAAGGTACTCGTGCTCCTTAACAACTCTTGCATCATTTTTCTTTCATGTACTAGCTAATCAGAAATCTCACAGAAGCCGAATGATCACATCTAATTATAACTTAGTTGCTATTATCATCTCAAGGTTGTAGATAACTATTTGGACCACTCTGTATTAAGCAACAAAAAGCCTTTGAGTTTTGTTTATGATTAACACATAAAGCTGGAATGATGGTATGCAACTTGCATCTGAAGAGGTGAAACTATGCAGATGATATGAAGCTTAGTTAAGTTTTTTGTATCTTCTGATAGTGTTTTGGGATTTGGCTTAACTTGCTGCATTCTTGGACAAATGATTTCCATGTTATAGTTCATTCATTTATGATGAACAGAAATGCCCAACAACATCTCTCTGTATATGTTATGAATTGCATCCAGTCTAACAGGATATATCAAGGTACTCTTCTAGGGAACTAACTCCTATTCACAGTTTACAAAAGTCAGGTGTTAATGTGGAGGCCGGTCGCCGGTCCAAATTATGGAGACAACATGACATGGTTTGTATTTCGAATCTTGTTGCACTCTGAGGATCATCCAACAACACAAATCTTGAGGGGATATAACCTAACAAAAAAGGAAGCTTCATCCTATGAAGAAAAAATAATGTCATAGGTGTATCTATGGGATCCTACCATCCGACATGGGTAATAGGTCTGAGATGGGACGTAGCAAACCACTATGACATATATTCTTATTCATCTTTGATTTGGAGCATATTTGATATTATGATTAATGGTGGCCTGACAAATCTAATCAATTGGTTTTGTTATTTTATGATATGCTGATATTCACATGTTAAATGTCAATCGGACGATTAATACTGGCCTTTAAACCCAAGTGATCAATATATTACTAAATTATTCATTCCTTCCTTCCTCTTCTGACTAATTCAAAATTTAGCTCCTGATTTTTTCTGCACATACTCTTCAAGAGATGGAAATTAATTAAAGGTCTTGTATTTTGTGCAGTTCAATCCCCAAGCTGTTCCATTTCTACTCCCCCTGCAAACTTGAAGTTGAGGGAGGATCAAGAACTGGAAGGTTTTCCAAAAGGTAAATACACATATCTATAGGCCTGAAGAATCTCAGAATGAAACAGGACTGAGTTACTTTGTCATGCCTCCGATGAACAATTGATTGCTCATTGTTGTGTATTTGCCTCTTGTTTTGCAGCAACATGTTCTGTCTTCTCCTTTCTCTCATTCCATGGCAGGGGAAGTGAATCAAGATTCAAGTGAACACTAGGATGCCACCCTTTCAGGTGTACGAAATGTATGGTGTTCTGCTTTAGGTTCCCAATAGATAAGATATAGAACATTCAATTCTTCCTCAAGATTGAAATTTTCTCTTAGTAGCCTTTCATTTTCCAAATGTAACATAGTTTTTCTACCATAAGAGAACACTATGTACATGGTTTAAAGATACTTGTAAAATAGTGAATGTGAAGGAGAACTTATCCAACTGAAGATGTTTTGAGATTGGACACAATTGCTGGCATTGTCAACAGATGATTTGATTGTCTTGAGTCAAAAACTATGCTGACTCTGTTGTGACTGGTCCTGCATGTTATGATTTGTATGAGTTAACAAGCAATGGTCCGATTCCCAATTGAAATGAAAGATTAGAGAACCAAGGATGAACTCCAACATAGAACCATGCAAGCATATGATGTGTCTGTGTCACCAAAACTAACAACTCAACAATGGCAATTGTATTTCTACATACTAACATTGCCAACTAAATTGTTGTCCTTGAAAATGGTCAATGTCAGGAGGTGATCGAATATTGAGTTTTCTGTCTGCTGCAATTTTTGATGTCTTGAAAAAAAATAACACAATGCATAATGCTTCCGTGCTTTGAAAATGGTCAATGTTTCCCCGAGCTCGTAAAGAAATAATCTTACCATTATACGAAACTCCACACTCAATTTTTTATGGTTGTCGGATTCGAACATCTGAATTTTAACCCCTAAACTACAATCACATTGGCAAAAGTCATTTTGAGGTTTAAACATCAAATTGTAGGTAACTGAATATCTCTTGAACAGCTAAAAATCCATCATTTAAGTTGATATATCTCCAAAACTTTATACCAAACAAAAGTTAAAGCAAACCAACACATAGGATTTTGTTCCTCAAGACTTCCACCTACTGCTTCCTGAATCTCAAACAACCAAATATCTTAAAGAAAATAGTGTAAAGAAGACTTCATACATCCAATTTGATTCTACCATTCAAGGGATCATACAACCCAATATCTGTATTAATAAAAAACTGTAATGCTACAAGCCCCATACAAGATACATTTTGCTTCCGAATACAAGCAAAAAGATGAGTAGCTATATCTGTAGCTGTAATATACTCGAGAGGCCACACCAATTTAATTATCGAAAGAAAAGGGAAAAATAATGGTTACACCTGAAGATGATGCGCTGCATGTTCTCCTCCATCATTTGATCTGATACAGTAGTCCGTCCTCATATGGAGGACAACTGAAGCTTCAATGGCTGCTGGATCTCAGGAGGGAATTTTGTGCAAGAGAGAAGCATGCTTCCTTCTGTTTCTTGTATTCATTGTAACGAAGAAAGAAGTACCAGAGATAATCAAAATCAATGGGGGACACCTTTGCCTGTGTAGAAGTTATAGTAGAAAATTAGCTCTTGTGGGTCTCAACCCGAAACAAGCTTCTTACCTTTGTTTATCATACAAACAAGTATACCTGGATAAGAGCCCACAAGGCCCAGTAAATGTGTGATGCTAGTCGATATGTATTTGTTTCAACAAAAATGGCTTCCAGATCTTTGTCAGGTACCTAAAGCATCAAGGAGTATTTTAATGAGTGAGTTCCACCGTGTTTACTACTATAAAGAACACAATACATAGTTTTATGTGGTTTGGTCTTTGTTTGTCCATGTGCAATACAAGAATTTTTCATTACTAATGATGAAAGGAAGTACAATAGAAATCCCACTCTCTTTAACCAGGGGAAAAAAAAAAAGACTGCAAAAATGGGTCTGAACTCATGGTGAAATGCTGACATCCTGAAAATAAAGAGGAACAATCTCTCTGGAGAGGACCACTTCCTACACCAGTGTCGCAAAGATTACATTGACCTATGTGCTCATCAAATAATACTATCCTTCTAGACATTCTTGCTGCATGATCCTGGATGTACTTTAATTTTCCAATTGAAAACATAGTTTTGACTCAAGACAATCAAACCATCCGTTTGAGTCAAAATTACTTTATTTTTCATTGTCAACACCAAGCATAGTTTTGAGTCAAAACTACTTTAATTTTCTTCCATTGTCTCCTTATCTATCCTCCAGCCACCTCCAACTTTTGCCAACCTATTGTTTCTTCATGAATTGGTTGGAGTCACCTGACTCCTAGTACATTGTTCATGAAGAAGAAGTGTACATGATAAGTTGAAGAATATAATCCTCTTCTCCTCCGTGTGCCCCTCTCCTCTCAATTTTTTATCTGCCTATGTAGCTCCAATAATGTCAAGCCCAAACTATTGAGTTCTTGATGAACTCAAGCTGAGCACAAACAACTGCATCGTTCGATTGTGTCAAACATGAACAAGGGTTCAAGTTCAGCTCAATTATATCCAGTAGTAAATAAGCTGCTCTTGAACTTTTCCAGAACTTAGGGCTACACAGGCAGCCAAGCTGACCAGCTATCCAATCATAGCAATTTAAGTATACTATCTGTGGCCAAACTTCTCAAATTAAAACATATCATCCTATGCTCGACATGACAATATTGACTTGCTTTTTTTCTTGATCTTTGTAGTTAATCAACATTAAAAATACTTCCACAAACTACGGAATTTTTTATAGAGGATGATTACTTTATTTTTCATTGTCAACACCAAGCATAGTTTTGACTTTTGAGTCAAAACTACTTTAATTTTCTTCCATTTTCTCCTTGTTATCTACCCTCCAGCGACCTCCAACTTTTGCCAACCTATTGTTTCTTCGTGAATTGGTTGGAGTCACCTGAGTCCTAGTACATTGTTCATGAAGAAGAGGTGTACATGATAAGTTGAAGAATATAATCCTCTTCTCCGAGTGGCCCCTCTCCTCTCAATATTTTATCTGCCTATGTAGCTCCAATAAAGTCAAGCCCAAACTATTTTCTTGATGGACTCAAGCTGAGCACAAACAACCACCTCGTTCGATCGTGTCAAACATGAACTTAGGGCTACACAGGAAGCCAAGCTGACCAGCTGTCCAATGATAGCGATTAAGTATACTACCTGTGGCCAAACTTCTCAAATTAAAACATATCATCCTATGCTCGACATGACAATATTGACTTGCTTTTTTTCTTGATCTTTGTAGTTAATCAACATTAAAAATACTTCCACAAACTACGGAATTTTTTATAGAGGATGAAGCTTTTTTATCATATATCAGTCTTCATGCATTGCCTAGACTCTAGGTCCTCCAAATTTAGCAGGCATAAATGCAAATCAACACAACCGGTCGACATCATTATGACAAAAAGTATGCCAACAGAACAAGGTAAAAAACCAGTAAAGTTTAAAAGAACATTGTTCACACTTTAGAGACAGGTGAAGCGGCTTTAACACACAGCACCAAGTCAGATGAGCATAAACATAAGGAGATACGTAATCATGATATGTTGAGGTGAGCAAAGGTGACTCTAAAGCTTCCAGTCATGTTCAACGTATTTCACAGCTTTCAAAATAATGAAGCATGAGAAACGTTTTACTTTGTAGAAATCAATATCTACACTAATCAAACAAAATTACAAAACTTAGCAGTGTCAGCAAATATGTTGCTGATGAAGGTAAAAATCTACCATCAAGTTTACGTACCTCAAGTGGTTTTTCAGGTTCTAAATAATTCTTGAAAAAATGATATTGTGCATCCTTATCTGGATATCTGCATTGTAGTATATATCCAGCAGAAGGAACATTATTTCACACTCAAATCATTTCAGAAGCAAAGGAAATCAATTTATTGCTTAGGAAAAGGCAACCTACAAGCTGTAGTCACAGTCAAGGCCTGCATATTCATTAAAGTGATTTGCAATGTCATAGCCTCTGTAGCTGTATGATCCATACTCAAAATCAATGAAGTAGAGTTTTCCTAGAATAATGTGGAATTTGACACCAAAAGGGTAAATTAGTATCAAGCTTCTAGGTAAATTGAAGGCATATGTGCTGCAAAATCCCATTGAAAATGATGGAAAATGAGAAATTAAAGATGAAAGCACCTTCATTGTCATTCAGCATCAGATTCCCAGAAAGCAAATCGTTGTGGGCAAAAACAACTGGGGCATTGAGAAGGTCTGTCAGATCCTGTTAACAAACCACCACAAGGGAAAAAATGGATTATATTTCAAGATTCAGGTCCTTTGAACCCAAAATTTTGTTGATTAGTCAGTTAAGAAAGTCAATATCATAAATCTACTTCTCAATCAGCTCTGTCTATTTCACTTCACTCTTTATTCACCGAAAAAAAAAAAGATTTGCAAACAAGGGCAGCAAACTAGACACAGTCAACCAACGGAAGAAAGTGTACCTTGAGCTCATTAATTTCAGCTTGGATTTCTTGGAATGAGATTGATTCATACCTAGCTTGCTTCGCACTGTCATCAAACTTTATTGTCATGGCTGCAACAACTTTTCTTATTCAGGATGGAACTGAAGGAAGTATGCATTATTATTCTAAAAGAATGAAAAATTATGCGAGCATAACCAAGTGCCAACAATCAATTTTCAGTTTTGATTAACATAAAAAGTGGTTAGCAGAACCAGAGTAAAGTTTGCAACCTTCATTGAGAAACTTGAATATATCATTCCATAGTTGTGGTTCTCTAGAACCTGGTATTGCCACCTGATGGAACTTATGAAGCTGTCTAGCTATCTTCTTGGCTATTTTACAATTGCCCATATCTGAAAGCAAATAATTAAGATCAAGTCAACAGATGCAGGATGCCAAAAGTTCCAAATACTGGAATAAAGATGCAGTACATGAAAATGAAAGCATTGAAGTACTAATACTACACTACAACATTATACAAGCCACACCAGCATGACATATAACATGGTACAATGTGGATTGCATACTGCAAGTGTCACTGAATCAGAGTTACCTAAATAGTAAGTTGTTGATATGTATAACAATATGATAATTATTGCTAGTCTATCTCGGGAAAACCAAGAGAGCTCATGAAAGCAACAATACATCAAAGGTAGACAAACTCAGCTTCCACCATGATGCAATATGCAAAAGATTACTCCCACTAACTTTTATCTATTCTTTTCCCCCTTTGCTTTTTAATATTGCACTATTTGGTCGACCTTGGTGTATGGCAGGTTTAGTTCAAAAAGATGCACATATATGATAATTAAGGAATCTTTTCCTTGAAAGTAGTAGTTTAGCTTTGTTTGTCAAGCCAAATAAGCTATCAACATTGTAAATTATGTTCGGAAATCTTGAATAGACTTATAATTTTGAGTTTTCCAGTTAATCAGTGATCAAAGGAGAACCATACCTGATGGTGAAAGCGTACGAGCATCAATGAATGATTGAACCATGCCATTCCCAAATATTCCAAGTAATTCTGCACCAAATCCTGCAGCTGAGAGATGTGGTAGAGCCTAAACATGTGGTGGCTTGAGGTAAGTAAACATGCTCAAAGTACAAATTAAGACTTTTAAGATGGAAACACATTGAAAGTTCTTAAATTTATGCTGGCAACTTGAAGAATAAAGGATATGAATGAATTATACCAAAAGAATTTAGTGAAAATTTTATGTAGAGGTGATCATAAATATATCTAGCTAAGCTACTACTTAGCTGCTTGTTCTTAAGAACTTTTTGCAAGTGGTCACTTTGTCCCCAATTGATCAGCTCTTGATTTCCATCTTAACAGTCCAAATTATTAAAACCTGTTTTAAAATCCAAAGCATTCTTCTAGAAGTCCTAGTTTTAAGTTCAAATGTCAGAATGTCGTCAACACCAAAGGGAAGCCTAGGAGGGAAGGTGAAGGTATGATGCACTGGCAGTGGCAGCTGCCATTTGCATATGAAATGATGTTGAAAGGTCTCAACAATGTAAACTGGTTCGAACCAAATAAAACATTTGGTTCATACCATCTTTATTCCTATTCAAAGACCAAACAGATTTTAGCAAAATTCACAAGATTGATGCCGGGGTTGAGTTCCATTAGCAAGGATACAGCTGATATTGGTAGGATTGATCGAATTAGATTGACAAAATCAAAATCGATCAATAAAATAATTTGAAATAAAATTATAAAAGGTATATAAAAGAACTAAAAAGTAAAATTTAAAAAGTAATAAATATTTTATCATAAAAGATTTTTCTATATTCATATTTCTCAATGTATCTATATTTCCAAAAGATGAAAAAAATATAAATAAGGTATATAGAATAATAACAAATAGTAGATAATAATTCATTCACTATAGCTATTATAAGTTTATTAGAAACAAAATAACAATCACATTTTACAAAGATATTATTAGAGTGGATAATTATTAAATATGATACAAAAGATTCATAACTTTTCAAGTTGTAGCTTGAAGATAAAGATAAGCCCCCATTATGACCAATACTTTTCTAATCAAAATACATGTATAACAAAAGACAAGAATAATAAATACTTACACCAGCACTTCAAAATGTTTAAACCGCTTTTCAGATTACCAAGCTTTTTCACATGGACAAAATTATTAAATAAAGAGGGCAGGCCTTGGTACAATGGTAAGGTTGCTCCTTGAGAGACTAAGATTTGAGTCACGAAAATAATCTCTTTAAATAGTTAAAGACAAGGCTGCATACACTGACCCTCCCAATACCCACATTGATGGGAACCTTATACACTAGGTATGCCCTTTTTAAGGATCCATATAACTGACCTCAAATAGTCGGAACTTGCAGCTTTATTATCGTTGTTGTACCAAATTATTAAACAAAGAAGTTCGGTAATTAACCAATCCAACCAACTGGTCTTCTCAGGTTTTGTTAACATTGGTGTCAACCATACACAATGTGCATGACAGAATGTCACAAAAAAAAGAACACAGGTATTTATTAAGACTAAAAGTTCTATCACCAAATTGTTGTGCTTCATCAGGAGGAACCATCACATGTCTAAAGATGTTATATATAGCAAGAAAAATGAACCTAAGTTTACTGTTGTGCTTCATCAGGAGGAACCATCACATGTCTAAAGATGTTATATATAGCAAGAAAAATGAACCTAAGTTTACTTCTTATATAGTACTTTCAGGAGATTTATGATATATAATCTTTCATGGCATTATTTTAAACCCAAGATATGGAACCCCACCTGCAATTCTCGCTTGCGATCAATCACTAAATCTGTATTTGGGCCATACAGTCGAACTGTCAAAAGAGCATCATCACCATTCTCCTCTCTTGCAGAGACCTTCAGCACTACAGGAATTGCAAGAATTGAACTGTTAGATGCTGAAGTAGTCCAAAAAATTAGATCTTGTAAGTCATCTAATAGAAACTGAGAATGTCTGACCAATATAAAGATCAAAAGCTCATATGAAGATTGATATGAAGAACTTGCATGTTAGTTGGACTTCATGCAAGGCCTATACAAGTTTTGAACAGATAGCAGACTGTTCAACCCTAGCTCCCTATCAATTTAATACAACACATTCAATGAACAGCTGAAAGAAAGAGAAAGAAAATAACAAGAAAAGGCAACAAATTTGTCCAGTAGAACTTACAAAGATTCGTAATACCACCGGAAATTGTGTCAATCGAGAAGGAAGATTCATCAAGTGATGACCATTTCTTAAACAAATCCTTGCATAGATCTCTAAGAAACAAAACAGATAATTGTACTCAAAAGATCAATATTAGGAGAAGACCTGCCTATTCAAGGCTGAAATAATGGAACAACATTGAAAGCCATTATAATGTAGGAAAAAGCTTCTATCAAAAAATATCAGAATAACAAAGAGAATGCACATGTTTTAATTTTTTTAAGTCTTCAGAACAGACGTAAATATTAGAAACCAATAAATACATATATATAT
>LVTN01000024.1:36265-64846 GCA_001649415.1 Musa itinerans | reverse complement strand
TATATATATATATATAAGCAACATGATGAAAAGGTAAAGTCAATTTTTTTTAATCAAGCAATGTTCTAAGGAAAAATCTATAAAACTTGGAATTTTTGCATCAGAAGAAACATGTGATATAAATAATTATGGTAGACAGGTTCATGATGTTGGAATGTATACACCAGAAGAGCACAATACAAGAGGACAGAGAGCATGGTAAAAATTTATGGAATTCATTGGAATCTAAATCTGAGAGTTTCTATAAGTTGCCATTAAGTTATCCATCGAGTATATGAACTTCAAAGGCCATAAACATTTATCAATACAAAAGGTGCAGGTTAACTGATAGTAGCATCCAAGAAAAAGTAGTAATGCTCCTTTTATTAAATTTGTTGGAGTTATATCAGAAGGCTTCAAGAAAATTCTAAATCAGGAAATCTCTATTGGGCAGGTTCTTTGAGAAAACAATTAGCCAATTCAGATTTGCATATTCTTTTTCAGCTAGTTAAAAAAATGAAATTTGCTAATATCATGACAATACAAATAAAAAAAATGAATCAGTTTGCACTATTATTTGTGAGAAATGAAATCTAAATCAATATAAAAAGCTCGCTTCAAGCATAAAAATGTTAAGCTACAGGGTCAACAAATGAGCTAAAGAACAAATAACCACATAGGAATTAAGTAGAAATCGGACAACTAGAACAGTTAAAGACTTAGGCAGTCACATAAGCTATCTTGCGTACAGGCCACTCCTCATATTCTAAAGCCTCCAACGTTAACCGATCATAGACTCGTACGGACGAAATTTTGTGTAGAACGGACGTGATACACAATAATCACCTCAATAGGAAGATTCCAACATAAAAATAATAAGGGGCAATACTACAAACGCTTGAGGAGCGGACAAACAACAAAGTCCGCAGCTGCCATCCGATCTAGCAGAAGGTCGATTGCTTCCATCCCACGGGCAGATTACTGCGCCTCGTCGTGCTATTCATATGAACTCAACAGATTCACAAAACCACAGACGACATATAGCAAGCAAATCAAACCATAACAAAGCTAACACCCTAAGATACACCCAACAAATCGCGTGCAAAACCGAACGGAAAATCAACAAACGGGTGGGGAGCTGACGTGATTCGGGGCTTCATTTGGTCGAACGGGAGGGAGATGTCGACGGTTAAGTCAGAGGAAGGGATCGGCGGGACAGCAGCTCCCCTCTCCCTGTCCTCCACCTCAGCTCCATCACTGACGGGTTGTCCCTCTCCTTCCATGGCAGCAAGCGCGTCGCAGTACCTTCCATTCCCAGTTCCCATCCCCTTTCTCCCTCTGTCTCTCTCTCTCTCGATCGGACTCACAATGCTCGATCTCTCCCCCTCTCTCTCTCTCTCTCTCTCGATCGGTCTCACAATGCTCGATCTCTCGGAGCCGTTTGCGTATTTAATAGGCGGAGGACCGACTCAACGAGAGGCTGTCTTGGATCGGCTGTAAGCAACAAATAGGAAACAGATTTACGTAGCCTTATCTACAGTCCTAGATGTCATTCTCTATACTTATGTACCCAATTTTCACTTACCACGTTAGCCATTAAAGCATCTCCTGTCCGAGACCGAGCAGCAAGAGTGGTGTCGTGGTTGGATTGGGGGCCCCAGCCTCGTTAATCCCCCAACGACCAACACATGCATCAAAGGTTCCTTCCACGGCATGTGCACAAAAATAAATAGATAAATAAATATTTTTCAAAATAGAAAATTATGCACTAAATATACGAAAATGACACATCAAAAACATCAACGCTTGAAGGGGCAGACTCTCTATAAACCTTTTGACTTTGTTGTCCACCGTCCGTCCTTGGAATTGAAGGGGCAGATTGTCTATAAACCTTTTGACTTTGTTTCCACGAAGGTTCCTACTTTATTTATACAATAATAACTTAGGGACAAAATCACTTGAATATTATTAGAGAAGATTTTATAAAATTGTTGAAAAATAAAAAAAAAATTGGAGACCGGATTAGGGATTATATTGTTTTTGGATTATATTCAAAAAGTGTATAACTTTTTTAAAATTTAAAAAGCATTAGAAATGACTTATAAAGGCTTAAATGATTAATTTTTAAGTGTTTAAAAATATTTTTATCTATTTCAACCCTTTAAAGAATGGAATTGTGTTATTTTTAAAAATTTACTCAATTTAAGATGAATTGACAACAGCTTTAGGATAAAAATAACTTGAATATTGTTAGAACATGATTTTTTTTTGAAGTCTTAAGAAAACAAAAAATTTTAGACACCCAAGGTACAATATTTTTAAACATAGTGTTACTATTTATCTGGTTTCTATTTAAAAATAATTCAAAAACAATGTAACTCACTTCTATTTTTTTTAATTTTTTTTTATCTTGGGATTAATTTAAAAATACTTAGATGATTATTTGTTTCTATTTTTAAGGTTAAGATAAGTACATTATTTATTTCAATTCTTAAATACATGAAATTATACTATTTTTGAATTCTATCCAACTTAAGGTGATATTACAATTACTTTGTGATACAATCACTTGAATATTATTAGAGAATATTTTATGAAGTTTTTCAAAAATTTAAAAAATTAAAGACCGGAGTTACACTATTTTTTAATGGGATTATATTGTTTTCGAATCCTATTCCAAAAGTGTATCACTCCATTCAAATATAGTATAACTCATATCCTACTTCCTACTTTTCTCAAAAAAAAAAATTAATTTTTAGAAAATATTAAAAATGACTTAGAAAGGTCCAAATGAGCAGTATTTTTTATTTTTAAGCCTTTAAAATAGATATTTTTATTTATCTCATTCCTTAAATGCTTGAAAATATATTGTTTATAAATTTTAGATAATGTGAGGTAAATTTACAACCACTTTGAGTCAAAAACCATTTGAATATTATTTGAAAATGTTTTAAAATTTTAAGAAAAAAATTTGAAATGTTTAGGGTTTAGGTTTATTCTTAATTTTTTTTTTTTTTTGGAAAACCTAAAAACTGACTTACAAATGACTAAATGATTATCTATCCTATTTTTAAGACTTTAAAATGAGTATTTTTTTTAATTTATTTCAATCTTTAAAAAGTTTAAAATTATGCCATTATTTTATCATAATTTTATTATTTTTTTATAATATTTACATTTATAATCTTAAGATCATTTTTTTATTTTATATTAAGCATATATTATTGTGATTGAATTTTTAGTTATTATTTATTTTAGACCTATCTAAGTTCTGAATCGATTAAACCGATTCAATTAAATGAGTTGATTCGATTATATGGGTCGTTTCAATGTAATTAGTTTTAAAAAAGAAAAATAGAGAACAAAAAAGATAAATGAATGATTGAAAACACTTTTGTTATTTTAAAAATTAGGGACTTGATAAAAAATAAAATAGAGGTGTTTGCTGAAAAAGGTAAAATATGAGTTTTTCTAAAAAATTATCCTACTTAAAAATACATCTCATGTTTATGTGACATATTAATGATTCTGTATTCAAATGATATGTTTAAGTACCTCTCTGTTTTTTTTGTCTGAAGCTAGCTAATTCTTGCCTCACAAAACCATACATTAATTTCCAGCTTAAAAAGAAATTATAGGAATCTCATGAATAAAATAAATCCTCATTCACTTGCCGGAAACAGCATAATTTGATCTTTTCTTTACATGGCTTTGCATTCATCATAGCAGCGTGGTGAATTATTTGAAGAATGAACGTACAACAGCTAGAACAAACAACATAGGCCACAGCTAAGCCATCTTCCATAATTTGTTGCAAATATCAAGTGGAGCTTCTGTCATCTCAAACTCAAACTTCTCAGCTTTCTTCTTGTTTCTATCTACCACCACTGTTTGCTTTTAAGGATAACATGAACATTATTTTTGGAGAAATAATTCAGCCATCATCAAAGTGGCATCCTTAAAAGCTCAATAAGATATTTTTTCTTAACTGATAAAAAGGGTGAGATAAACCAATAGAAAATGAAACTTAAAAGGATACCACCAGAAATCTTGGTTGTATCTTCAAAATCTGGGATAATATTTGTCACTGAAGCGCACAAGGAAAGCAAATTTCTGCAAATAGAAAAACAGATTTATCAGACTTTTAGATACAGTTTACAATATCCTCCAAACATATCAGTCACAAGGCATCATTATTGTTCTCGCTATCATTTCAGAGGTTTTTTTTTTTACTTCTAGGAACTTTCCTGTTTATTGACCATCTTCAGAATCATGTAATACTTTGATCAGATCCTTCACCAGTTCCTCTCACCTTCTACTATTACTCTTTTTATTAAATCCTTAAGCTGAAAATTCAACATTCATATTTTAATGGATCTTTATACTTCCAAGCAACCTCATTATATTACCTTCTGTGCATCTGGATACTGATTTTGACTGTTCACATAATCTTGCAGTCAATGTAGATTTGTTTGTAAAACAGGTTGTCAGTATGCCCTTTCCTTATCCAGAATCCTTGTCACTTCCATAAAACATCTTGACTTATCAAATATAAAGTCAACTTGAAAATTTTCTACTAGTTATCATCATGGTAGCATTGTCCTACATACAATTTCCTGCTATACTATCTAGAAGACTAGATCTTGAAAAGAGATACATCTAAGAAAAGTTCATTTACCCATATCTAACCCTACAGAACTCACCATCCTTGGACAAGGTTGAATGGATATGGGACAGAACCTAGAAAGCAATGATAAAGAAATCACAGCACTACCTGAGACCTAGAGTCATGATATACACAGTCCTCTCAGTACAATGACATTGATTTGCCACATATTTGAGTAGAAATCATTACCTACCTGAAATTAGTCCATCACTAAGGTTCTGACTCACCTTTCTGAATACATGTGCAAAAGGCACAAAGAACCACTGACAGTTTAAACAGGAAGAAGCACTAGCTTTTGACCATATTAATTTTCATCAACATAAAGCACCTTTATGAATTTGAATACAAAGAAGTAGCTTATAACAAATTAGATTGTATACATCCCACAAAAAGCTTATAAAAGCACATCTCAAAGTTTACATGTATAATGGGGTAAAGATAATTTGGGATTCAACTACACAATTGGTCTTCTCCAATAGTTAAGACACTAATAATAATAATATCATTTGCTAATCAACCAATAGAGAAGTGCAAGAAGTTTAATATAGAAGAGAATTCAATATTGTTTGCTCTATAGCAGGTCAACCATGACATACATGGTCTTGCTAGCTGAAATATTATAGGATCATAGAAGCAATCCTTACCTGTACAAGCATGAGACCGCTAAACTATTAATAAGATGGTTAATAGTTACCTTCAAAATTTGTGTGAATAATGAGCAGATCCTACCAATGGACATGCCTTCTTCACAAGTTGTTTAAGTGGGCATATTTTGCAATTTCAATGTTAACAAGCCACTTCAGATAAATAATTGACAGCAATGCTAGACAATAAAAGATCTTTTTTTTAATCCAAAAGCAATATACAGATATGCTAAAATACAAAGGTCATCTGGATTCTTACCGTGTCCTTGTTAGATCTTTTTCTCTTTTCTTAATCATCTTCGTTCGCTCTTCAATGGAAACTCTCTGATGTTCAAAACCAATGAGTTCTTCACTAATAGCTGTGTTGAATCACAGAGAAGGCAAATGAGAAATAGTTTTGAATGTGCATGTGCAGTTGATAAAAACATTCTAACATGCAGAAAAACTGAAAGGAAAAGTCTTATCTTAGTTCCTGCCGTAACAGATGTTCCTCTTGCAATTTCTCATCCAATGCATGTTGAAGATGTTCTAGTTCAGCATCTAAATCTGTCTCCTCCTTTGACTTAAGAATCTTCTCTTTACATGCTTCTATCTTGTTCTCGTAGTCTGCTATGCAACATGATATGTCATCAAACGAATGGCACTTGCAAGGATACCAGAATATTGTCTGAGAAACTTAAACTTTTGAGAACCCTAACCATCAAGTTCAATTATAAAATAGCTGATAAGTGATTTCTCTTGGATCCTTACAAGGCCCTCCTCATTTCTCCTTGCCAATACGAAGTTCATAATAAAACCATTTCTTTCAAATTAAAATAGAACAGTTTGAGCTTCACACACAGCACCATTGCAGGGTAATAAAATGGGTTCTTGAAGTCTTCTATTGGGTCATATGAAAGTGAAAATTTAGACCTCGGTCTTGCAAATCTACTTAGCTAAAACATACTACCAGTTCCTGTACAAGGCACAGCAACAGCTTGGTCATCCACTTCGCAATCTGATAGAACAAGGAAACAAGAAGGATTGAAGAGTTGAAGAAAGGTTTGACCTTCTAATACCCTCCCAGCCTCATCGACGTCAGACCGACATGACGACTGAAGCAGTATCGCCCCTTCCAACGATTGCACCAGCCCATCGCCGTCCTTCTTATTCTTCAAAACCCCAAGTAGATCATCGGCAAGCGAAACAAGATTCTGAAAGTCTACTCTTTTAGCAGACTTCGCCATCCAAACACGACAACACAGGCCTGGACGCAGATTCCACACACAAAAGTCGCATCTTTATTGCCTCCGCCATCATCCAAATCCACATTTCTCGCATTAAATTATTCAGATAATAAAGAACAGCAACCTTTACCTGATCGAACGCCAAAGAATCGACCACCGTTTGCCGCCTCCCTCCCGGAGATTGGGGAACCTCGTGTGCCCTAGAGAGACCGAAGACGGCAATGAAAAAGGGCGGGGTCTGCGTTTAAAGAAGAGATCGGGGCGGATTAACGGATGCGGGTGGGTGCAGGATCCGATATGTACTTCTATCCGCATCCGATAACTGAGGACAGCTTTAAACGTCGTGCACTGGGAATTGAGATCTCTTCTTCTTCCTTACCTCATAGATAGTAGACTTAGAATCTGGAAACCATACTTTGCATCAACTAATGGACATTCAACATAACCAGTAGGACAGCTTTAAACGTCGTGCACTGGGAATTGGGATCTCTTCTTCCTTACCAGTGTCATTCTCTCCCAGTGTCATTCAACATAACCAGTGTCATTCTCTCCCAGATTTCAGTCCCCACTAGGAAGAATACAACCCAATTAATGTCACCTATTCATCATACTTTGAGAATGTAGTTTTGCTAATTCATGCATTATGAGTTGATTCTAGCAAAAAAAAAAAAATGTCTTTCACTATGTTTTAATTCGATAAAACTGAGGGATCATAAGATTCCAATGACTAGGAAAGTAGAAGCTTAAGAACAGCTCTAGAGAGCAGAGAGAAATCAGGAGATTTTGAGAAAAGAACAAGTCCTTTGCTCAAACCAGATCTATTAGCTTTGATTTGGTTAATACTTCTTTAATGCTCAGGTACCCAGTAAACATGCACCTTTACAGCAGGCAGGACCATGTCATCTAGAACCAAAAAGTATTAATCCAACCCCACAGAAGAGCCAACAAGAGGAATCAAAGCATAAGATCACATAGAGGAACCATCATGTCTAGAGAATCTTGCATAGTAACAACAGGAGAACATAGAGGCAAAGCAGTCTTTAAACAGTCTTCAGCCTATACTTAATACAACCAACTTAAAGGACCCAAATTCTGAGCATAAACAGATCACATAGAGAGAACAGAAACTAGAAATAGATGTGTAGCAAGTAGCATAAATCAGAAGTTCATAATATAATCATTGTGGACATCATTGGTTCAAGTCTTCCATCAATACTGGCACCTGGAACAGAGAGAAGAAAAATAAGACAACTGACAGACAAACAAGAATTGCAGCAAATATAAGCAACTGAAACTCCAAACAGGAGTGCTTACATTTGTTTGAAGAAGGCCATTTGCCATAATCTTTGGTCCTCAGTGAATGGTTTCCGCTATAGGTGGCAGGTTGTCAAAGCTCCAGAGATCCACACCATCTTCACCCTGAGTCGCATCACAATCGAGAAAGCTGTCAATTGCCTCATCCGAGCTGCCCTCCAGATATGGTGTCTGCAGAAGCTTCATGAATGACTCAAAAGAAGATAATTCTTTAGAGAGTTTGACATCTTCAATCTCCTTGGCAGGCACTGCTTCTCCAGCATTATTCTTCAGTTTCTTCGTCAGACCACCATCTTCGAGCCATACAAAATTTTCAGCCTCAGGGTTCGCTGGATCAACAATTGTTGTGATATCTGGAAATTTAACCTCCTGTTCCCAACCATATTCAGAATAACCAAAAGTGGTGCTTCCCTGATCAGAGAATGTATTCACATTTCCTGTCCTGGGTTCCTCAGAAGGTGGAGCTGGTTTTATCTCAGTGAAGGAGTTCATATTCTTGGAGTGTTTGATGGGTTCCTTCTCCTCAAACAAATCCAAAGTCATGAAGAAATCATGATTATCATCATTCACATAATTGAAATTGTGATTATCATTGAGACTATCTTCTGGGTTCCATGTTGCAGTTGATTTCGCAGTTGATTTCATAAGGTGCTTTTGAGCACTTGGGGGTGCCTCATCAGGGAAGTTCACCTTAGCTTTCTTTCCACGGATTCTACGGGCTTCCACATCATAGGCTCTTGCAGCCTCTTCAGCAGTGTTGAACGTCCCAAGCCAGACACGTACACCCTTGCGAGGATCTCTAATTTCAGCTGCCCATTTTCCCCAAGGACGCTGACGAATTCCCCTATACTGGTTCTTTCTCTTTCTTTTAGGAGACCTAGCTGCAGGTCCATCAGATTCAATAGGTCTTGAGCTAATTGGCCCACCTGAGAACAGGAAAATAGATGAACAAAAATTTTGAAGACTCAAATCAATTTTCCATACAAAGCTCTTATAGTGCCGTGGTACCCTCTCCTGGTAAAACTTCCATAAATCCAGTAGAAGTAACAAAACACACATTGCACATAGGTCTAATGGCATATAAAAGAAACCCAATCAGAAGAACTAAATTAAGAGTCTTACTCATCTTGCTCATGGCTGACAGAATCTCTAAGGAGATCATGATCCAAGACTTCAAGCACAAAGATTAACTAATCAACGAATTAAAGCGCAGCAGCCATTTTGTTTTTCAATGAAAATACTTCACCTATGATGTGATGAAACTGAAAACCTTGATTCAATTTATTGCACCGACCAATGTTTTAATTTTGCCCATATCAGTTGCTACAGAGGTCAAGATGTTAACATGGAAAAATTGAGAATCTTGTCTTGGCTAGATGTATACATGATGTCAACCACAAGAATCCTACTTGTACCTGCTCTACTCTGGAAGAAGGAAACCTTAGGGAGAAGTATATCCATGATGTCATAAAGATCTGTTGGTGGATCTGACAACTCCCCTATCAGTAAAACATTAAGCTAATGGAAGTAAATAACCATCTGCAATTTCAAATGACTCATAAACTTACTGTAAGATGAGAAGTAACAGCTTGCCCCTTATCTATGGCGTGTGAGTTATGAACCAAAAGCAGATGCATCCAACTTGGGCACAGTCTCGTGGGTTTACCGCATTGATGGCCTACTTTCTCACTCATTGATGCATCTGTTTTCAAAATAAGTCTTTGCTCATATATTTAACTGACACAGGTCAAATAAGAAAAGGTGGACTCCTTAGATTTATCATATGCAGCAATAATGATTTATGAAGAAATCGTTGATCAACAATTTTATAATTAAAGATTGTATATCACATAAGATTTTTGAAATGATTTTCTTGTGTGTTTTGATATATCATAATTCATATCTAGCATGGCACTGATTGAGCTCAAGTGAATAATTTAGCACCATAAGATCACATAGAGGAACCATCATGTCTAGAGAATCTTGCATAGTAACAACAGGAGAACATAGAGGCAAAGCAGTCTTTAAACAGTCTTCAGCCTATACTTAATACAACCAACTTAAAGGACCCAAATTCTGAGCATAAACAGATCACATAGAGAGAACAGAAACTAGAAATAGATGTGTAGCAAGTAGCATAAATCAGAAGTTCATAATATAATCATTGTGGACATCATTGGTTCAAGTCTTCCATCAATACTGGCACCTGGAACAGAGAGAAGAAAAATAAGACAACTGACAGACAAACAAGAATTGCAGCAAATATAAGCAACTGAAACTCCAAACAGGAGTGCTTACATTTGTTTGAAGAAGGCCATTTGCCATAATCTTTGGTCCTCAGTGAATGGTTTCCGCTATAGGTGGCAGGTTGTCAAAGCTCCAGAGATCCACACCATCTTCACCCTGAGTCGCATCACAATCGAGAAAGCTGTCAATTGCCTCATCCGAGCTGCCCTCCAGATATGGTGTCTGCAGAAGCTTCATGAATGACTCAAAAGAAGATAATTCTTTAGAGAGTTTGACATCTTCAATCTCCTTGGCAGGCACTGCTTCTCCAGCATTATTCTTCAGTTTCTTCGTCAGACCACCATCTTCGAGCCATACAAAATTTTCAGCCTCAGGGTTCGCTGGATCAACAATTGTTGTGATATCTGGAAATTTAACCTCCTGTTCCCAACCATATTCAGAATAACCAAAAGTGGTGCTTCCCTGATCAGAGAATGTATTCACATTTCCTGTCCTGGGTTCCTCAGAAGGTGGAGCTGGTTTTATCTCAGTGAAGGAGTTCATATTCTTGGAGTGTTTGATGGGTTCCTTCTCCTCAAACAAATCCAAAGTCATGAAGAAATCATGATTATCATCATTCACATAATTGAAATTGTGATTAAAATTGAGACTATCTTCTGGGTTCCATGTCGGTGCTTCCCATGCAGTTGATTTCATAAGGTGCTTTTGAGCACTTGGGGGTGCCTCATCAGGGAAGTTCACCTTAGCTTTCTTTCCACGGATTATACGGGCTTCCACATCATAGGCTCTTGCAGCCTCTTCAGCAGTGTTGAACGTCCCAAGCCAGACGCGTACACCCTTGCGAGGATCTCTAATTTCAGCTGCCCATTTTCCCCAAGGACGCTGACGAATTCCCCTATACTGGTTCTTTCTCTTTCTTTTAGGAGACCTAGCTGCAGGTCCATCAGATTCAATAGGTCTTGAGCTAATTGGCCCACCTGAGAACAGGAAAATAGATGAACAAAAATTTTGAAGACTCAAATCAATTTTCCATACAAAGCTCTTATAGTGCCGTGGTACCCTCTCCTGGTAAAACTTCCATAAATCCAGTAGAAGTAACAAAACACACATTGCACATAGGTCTAATGGCATATAAAAGAAACCCAATCAGAAGAACTAAATTAAGAGTCTTACTCATCTTGCTCATGGCTGACAGAATCTCTAAGGAGATCATGATCCAAGACTTCAAGCACAAAGATTAACTAATCAACGAATTAAAGCGCAGCAGCCATTTTGTTTTTCAATGAAAATACTTCACCTATGATGTGATGAAACTGCAAACCTTGATTCAATTTATTGCACCGACCAATGTTTTAATTTTGCCCATATCAGTTGCTACAGAGGTCAAGATGTTAACATGGAAAAATTGAGAATCTTGTCTTGGCTAGATGTATACATGATGTCAACCACAAGAATCCTACTTGTACCTGCTCTACTCTGGAAGAAGGAAACCTTAGGGAGAAGTATATCCATGATGTCATAAAGATCTGTTGGTGGATCTGACAACTCCCTTATCAGTAAAACATTAAGCTAATGGAAGTAAAAAATCATCTGCAATTTCAAATTGACTCATAAACTTACTGTAAGATGAGAAGTAACGGCTTGCCCCTTATCTATGGCGTGTGAGTTATGAACCAAAAGCAAATGCATCCAACTTGGGCACAGTCTCGTGGGTTTACCGCATTGATGGCCTACTTTCTCACTCATTGATGCATCTGTTTTCAAAATAAGTCTTTGCTCATATATTTAACTGACACAGGTCAAATAAGAAAAGGTGGACTCCTTAGATTTATCATATGCAGCAATAATGATTTATGAAGAAATCGTTGATCAACAATTTTATAATTAAAGATTGTATATCACATAAGATTTTTGAAATGATTTTCTTGTGTGTTTTGATATATCATAATTCATATCTAGCATGGCACTGATTGAGCTCAAGTGAATAATTTAGCACATAAATAAGTTAAATGTGATATAGCATCTTATTCTCTTAAAGCCCAACAAGGTTGTCTACTAAAATAGGCAAAGAGCTAAACAAAATTTTATCAAAGGAAGAGATTTTGTCAAACCAAAGACGCAAAGGACTCGCAAAGGAACAATTCATCGTGCCAAAGATATAAGATTAGATTATCCAAACGATGCACAAGAAGCACTAATGAAAAAGGAACTATCAAGAAAACAATAACATGAGGATGACTAGTGACACTAAACCAAAAGATAAAAATCACTTAGTAAACTATGAAAATGAAACAAGAACAGTAAGATTAGCACTTCTCTATCGGGGAAAAAGTGCTGATCTTACTATTCTTGTTTCATTTGCATAGTTTAGTCAATGAAAAATCCATAGAAAAATAATGAGAAGTATAATAAGATAGCCAGAAGAACAAACTCTAGATCTACTCCAAAGGGGAGCAAAAAAGAGAATACACTAATTAAATGTAAACCCTGAACATGAAAAAGAAGTGATAAGATAAACTTGCACATATACAAATTCAAACCAGCAGCCTGCTCAAAAGAAGATGAAATGGAGTTAGATAAAAAGAATTCCTTTTTGTCTCTTGAAAATAGTTGTTATCCAGGATCCGGACAACCATCACAGGAACATAAATAAAAAGGGTAAAACTTCCCAATTATTCATGTTGCAGAACAAAAATGTTAAATCCAAGAACCAATACTAAGAAGTAAGAACAGCGGAGAATGTTTGTCGTTCAATAAACTGCATTCCGATAATGAAATTTCTCAAGGCACAACATTAAATCCTATCTGCCTCTGCAAGAACATAAATACACTAAAAATCAGTTTTTTAACATTAAAATGCATTAAAAACCTCTTTTTTCCAAATAAATGCAGTAAAAATTCGATTTGTCCACCAAGGCCAAAAAGAAACAAAAAACCATCTTTCTCGAACAGGGTAAACCTTTGGGAGGGAAAGCACAGTGCTTGTGGTCGACGAGCTCCACCTCTTCGTCGTTCTTGGACCTCCCGTACTCTTCGTTGAACTCCTGGAACAAGGCGTCGAAGTCATCCTCCGCCTCCTCCACGGCCCGCCGTCGGCCGTCCTTCTTCTTCTTCTTCTTCTTCGACCCGTTCTTGAGATCCGGCCACAGAACGTCTTCGGAGGCGAGCCGCCAGCACCTCGAAGCCGGAATGAAGTCGGAGATGATCGCTCCTCCGCACATTCTCGAAGCTGACACGGCTCCTTCCTCCCCTCAGAAAAACAACCATCAACGGAAGCCAACGCTTCTCTTAAAGAGGGAGAAGAGAAGCAAGACTTTTCGCACACATCAACCAACCACACGATCTACCTGCCATGTGATTGATCTTAGGAAGGGCCACATCAACCCACACAAGATACAGAACGGGTATCTATAGATATCTAAATCAGGTTTATCAATGAACATAGTTAAGTTACTGTTTGATACTCTGCATCTTTCAGACACTGGTCAATTTTGCTGTGTCTACCAAACAAACGTGGCCATGAAATCTCGGTGAGAGGAGCGTGGGTAGGTGAATTGGTGGAGTAATACCTTCACTTTGAAGACCTCTTCAGCAGCCATGACATTAATTGTTTCTATGACTAATAATCTTATTCAGCCTCACATCATAACTAAAATTTTCTTTGGGCAAGAGATGTCCTTGCTGAGCAACAACCATTACTTCAAGGTGGAGCACCTGGTTTAGAGCTGAATGCGTCACCAAACTCGAGAAGAACAGTAGTTGGTCACACCTGCTATTGACTCCGGTGGATGCACTGCTGCTTCCTCCATCTTTCTTGCTGTGGCTTTATTCAATCAAATGAAGTCACATGGTTGGACTGCATGTGCTCTCAGTATCTACCATATTTCACCATCGAAACTTGTCCTATGGCAGTGGAGAACCAGCTCAGGGAGCTCTGTTGTTGTTCTTGGCAAAGACAAGAGGCAAGCCATGAGTTGGTCAAACTCAAAAAGCTTCAAGGAGATACATTTTGGTAGCAGTCCATTCTTACACTTGGGTTAAGGAAAGGCTCTTAGATTTATATGATAGATTAAAGATGATACATACATTTCTTTTGAATCTAAAAGGAAAAGAACAAGAGGGCAGTCCATGTTATTGGCCATTTCATGTTCCAGAATCTGGTTCTGTGCATGCCATGAGGCTTTCTTTCCATGACTTAAATACATAAAACCTCCTCAAAAGAGCTTCATCTCAGTCTCTTTCCACCTTGTGATGTTGGTGATTGTGCCTGTACCTCCCTACCTTTGACAAAAACAAATACCTGTGGCACATCAGGCACTGGTACTTGGCAAACAGTGGATGCCACATGATATGCACCAATCAATGCTAGGCTTGACCAAGTCAAACATATATGATCCTAAATTTACAGTAGAGCAGTGTACAGACTTGAAGAGAATCCTGTGACAAGTTCTACAATTGCAGTCGGCAGGAACACTAGAGCAAGGGGAGGGAAGGTTAAGAAGGTTGATTCCTCTGGTCATTCTTCCCATCCCATCCACTTCATAAGATTTAAGTTCGACTCCAAGTTTCCACATTGATCCAAATCAGCCGGATCTTAGTCTCAGTTCATGCCATCCACAGCTTTGTTCCACTCGCTAAGAAATCGCTCTCCTTTTCTCTTTGTGGAGCTGGCACGCAACTCTGTTAGCTCTATATAGCACCAGATGTTCTCAGAATGGAGTTGCGAGTTCATCTTCTCTCCATTACTGCCTTCTCTTTCTCCTCCTTTCTGCAACAATACTGAGCGCATGGCTTCTTCCCCATCCGCCAATGGGGTTCTCATTTTCTTCCTTCTGCTTTCAGCACCGGTATGTCTCTCCTTGAACAACACTACGGCCTCCTTACAGTCACATTGCCCGAGGTCTAAGACCCCCCGCCGGGGCTCGCCGGCGGGGAGCTCTTTTGTCCCCTCGACCTCCTTCCTCTCCACCCTGCATTCCACTCTCGATGAGATCAAGAAGGTCATGTCGCTCGTGTCCACCTTCTCCGGCTCTCTCGACTGCGATCTTCGCGTCTCCTCCGCCGTCAGCGACTGCATCGAGCTCCTTGACCTCTCCTCCGACGAGCTCACCTGGACCCTGTCCGATTCACAGTCCAACAATGCCTCCACCGAGGGCACCGGCGGAAACCGCCTCTCCGATCTCCACACCTGGATGAGCGCCGCCCTTGGGAACCAGGACACCTGCAAGGATGGCCTCGGCGGGACCGGCGGCTTCGTCGAGTCACTCATCGCCAAGGGCCTCGACAAAGTCAACTCCCTCGTCGCCGACGGACTCCGCGAGATCGCCGCCGCGGCGGTCGAAAATGCAGGCGAAAAGGGCGGGCGTAGGAGGCTGATGGGCTTCCCGGAGTGGGTCTCGGCGGGGGACCGGAGGCTACTGCAGGCCCAACCGCCGGCGGTGGCGAACGCGGTGGTGGCGCAGGACGGGAGCGGAAACTACACGACCGTGGCGGCAGCCGTGGCAGCGGCCCCATCGGAGAGTCCCAGGAGGTACGTGATATACGTGAAGAAGGGGGTGTACAAGGAGAACGTGGAGGTCAAGAAGAAGAAGTGGAACCTGATGCTCGTCGGCGACGGCATGGGCCAGACCGTCATCTCCGGCAGCCGTAGCTACGTCGACGGCTGGACCACCTACCGCAGCGCCACCTTCGGTAAGTACAAGCCAAAACCAAGAAAACCTCTCCTTCCTTCCTCAACACTAACAACAGTGTCTTCAAGTCATACCCTAACCTTCCTTCCTTCTCTTATGCGGCAAAGAGAAAGCCACGTGACCTCGTAGAACGTTGCATGCCTCTCGCCATGCTGCGATCCTTATCAAGTCAATCTCATCTCCACGCATCCATGTGATTAAAGAGTTCCATAAACATCTCGATCGATCTCCCATGGCGTTCTTTAATGAAGCTGTGGGATCCATGTGCATGCTTGTTCTCAAATGGAAAGCGACGCTGTGTTTGAGTTGCACTCACACTTGCACCTCTTTAGTTCCTGCGACCAATTTGCATTGTTTCGGAAGATCTAAATCTTGTGCTGGTTTATCAAGCATGAATCCCTCGATCAAACTTCCGAACTCATATCTAAATCCTGCACCTACTCAAACTCTATCTTGTCTTCTGTAATGCGAGCTTATCAGTTCTAGTTCTCTTCTTTTGTGCAGCTGTCGCCGGCAAGGGGTTCATAGCTCGGGAACTAACGATCGAGAACACGGCGGGGCCGCAGAAGCACCAGGCAGTGGCGCTCCGCTCCGATTCCGACCTCTCCGTCTTCTACCGCTGCGGCTTCTCCGGATACCAGGACACGCTGTACGCCCACTCACTCCGGCAATTCTACCGCGAGTGCCGCATCGCCGGCACCGTCGACTTCATCTTCGGCAACGCCGCGGCGGTCTTCCAGAACTGCCAGGTCTTCCCCCGCCGAGCCCTCCCGGGCCAGAAGAACTCGGTGACGGCGCAGGGCCGTAAGGATCCCAACCAGAACACCGGCTTCTCCTTGCAGTTCTGCAACGTCTCGGCCGACGCCGACCTCTACGGCTCCGCCAACTCTACCGCCACGTACCTCGGTCGGCCGTGGAAGGCGTACTCCCGGGCCGTCTTCATGCAGTCGCACCTGGGGTCGGTCATCCGGCCGGAGGGGTGGCTGGAGTGGGACGGCACCTTTGCCCTGAGCACGCTGTACTACGCGGAGTACATGAACTACGGGCCAGGGTCGGGGTTGGGGGGGCGAGTGAAGTGGCCGGGGTACCACGCGCTCAGCGACGCCACCATGGCTACTAACTTCACGGTGGCTCGGTTCATAGATGGGAACTCGTGGCTGCCGTCGACCGGAGTGAAGTACATAGCTGGATTGACGGTATAGTAACGGAGGCGGCAATCGTTTTGATTCGTGTTGGGTTGTTCCTCACTTTATGATTTGTGCTGCTTGATCCACTTTTTTGTGTTTTCATGTTACTGTTGAATGATTAATTCTTCCTTTCTAATATGTGTAGTAGTTTGAAAATAGTATATATGTCATCAGAAAATTTAATATTTAGTATATATCCATATAAATATACAAATTATATATAAATATTTTATTTTAAATTTTGTGGTTATATATTTTTAATATATAATATTATATCCCTCTAAATATTAAGATCCTTTATGTATGTTATAGTCATTAACATCTACATGAAAAAAAATCCATATTAATAATTAAATAAAAAAATTCTCAATAACTTAGATAATTTATCAAAAAATTCATAGTAATATTTTTTTATCAAATAACAACCACATATTTGATTTTTACTAAATAGCACCCTTTTAACCTAAAATTATATTAATGCCCTTAAATCAAATCATTTTAAGCTCAATTGATTCATAAGTCAATTCGATCTGATCGATATGTCTTAATTCGGGTCAAGTCAATTTGAGTCTGATCTAGAATTGAGTCGAGTCAAACTTCTTCTATTAATTCATGAATTATCTTTGCCTCATCCTTTTCCTCCTTCGTTTCTTATTCCACCTTTCTCATCATTAGCTTTCTCCTCCCCACTCTTCTCCTTAGTTTTCTCATCCTCCCTCTCCTCCTATTCATATTCTACCTCCATCATCTCCTCCTCCACCGCTGCCTCCTCTCAAATCTTCTCCCTCTCCCCTTTATCTTCCTCCTCTTTTATCTTCTATTCCCTCCCTCCCCTCATCTTCCTCCATCTAGTTTTCCTTATAGTTTAAGATAGAAAAATCTTAGAACACTAAAGTTGTATTCAAGTTACACTTATACACAAAACTTATAAAAATATATTAGTTTTTTTAATTTTATCATCAAATAAAAAAATTATTAGAATCATATTATAGTAGAATTCTCAAAATTTTGATAATTAATTATCTTAAAATAAAAAATTATTAATTTTAAAATAGATTAGGCGATCAAATTTAATCTAGTTCAATTTCAAGTGTAACTAAGACAACATAGAAAATAGGAAATATAATATTTTATGATTTATTTTTATAATTAATTTAAGATAATTTAATATAAAAATTAATATTCTCTCAACATGTTATGTGGATATATATAACTTAAGTGTACTGACTGTTTTAGATAATTTAAAATAATTTTATATAAAAATTAATATTCTCTCAATATGTTATGTGGATATGTATAACTTGAGTGTACTAACTATTTTAGATAATTTAAAATAATTTTATATAAAAAATAATATATTTTAGTATAAATTAAAAATTTTAGTTTTACCATAATTTTAAGATAATTTTATATCAAAATTAACATATTTTTTAATATGATATGTGCATGAGTATAACTAAGTGTAATAAATTTGTATAGGTAAACTGTGAGGAGGAGAAGATGAAGGAGACAATGAGAGGAGACGTAGGGGGAGGATGAGAAAGAAAAAGATAGAGTGAACAAGGGGAGGAGGTGATGGAGAGAGAGAGAGAGAGAGAGATGGAAGTAGAGGAGACGTGGGGGGAGGCTGAGAAAGATAGAGCGAACAAGTAGGGGGAGGATGTGATGGAGAGAGGTGGAAGTAGAGGAGACTAAGAGGAAAAGGGAGGAGGAGAAAATGATAGAGATAGAAGGAGAAGGAGGTGGAATGATAGGTGAAGAGGAAGGAGGAGATCGAGTGAAGATGGAGAAAACATGGGATAATGAAAAAAATTAATGAATAATTACGATTCAATTGAATCAAATTATATGGTCAGAGTTTAATTGAATCAGTCTGATATGATTTATTTAAAAAACTAATTCAATTCAAAAATATTAAAGTCAAACCTATTTAAGATATTTTGGTCAAAAGCTTAGAAAAAATAATCCTTAGTAAAAACCCAACATGAGAGCCCATCCGACAAGAGTTAATTACTAGAGTTCTTTTTGGATAAATTACCCATACCTTAAACATAAAATATATATTAATATTTTATCCCAAATCAGAAGACTCATCATCAAGAAAACAAAAAAAATTCAAGGAGACTTAGCTGTTGACTTTGTTGGGACATGAGAAGAATTCGTCATCACCTTAATGTAATGAGAATAATATGTAACAGTAAAAATTTATCTATGAATCTGACATTTCTTCTTCCACAGACTCTCACTTTTGCAGAAGCAACATATGAATCTGACGTTTCTTCTTCCACAGACTCACTCTTGCAGAAGCAACACAACTTCATCCATTTGCTGCAGTTCAAAGCTTTCAACTTGAAGCTCTATGAACGGTACTCACCAGCTGGCCGGAGATTTTGGAGGGTGAACGATCCCCTCTGTGGATGATTCCGACCCCTGCTCAATGTCGCCTCCTCTCGGGCTACAAGAAGAACCAGCAGTCGTCTTCCCCTGGCTCCAAAGCGTTCTCAGTGAGTTGAACCGAGCTGAAACCGGCGATTTCGTCACTTCCACGGCGAGCCTACTTGGTATCTCAATCGCCAGGGCGCCAGAAGAGCTCGAAGGCCCTTCCGGTGAGCATGAGTTCCCTGCATTCACCTGATTCTGGCTACCCCATATCAAGACGTTTGCCGGGAGGACCGGAGAAGTAGCAGGCGGTGGAGCTTGCGTCGATTCAGCGCCGGAATCTGGGTTCATGGAAGGTTCGACGCCGACTGGGGTCCGGCAGAGCGGGCAGGTGGAGTGGGATAGGAGCCACATGTCGATGCACTCGAGATGGAACCCATGGCCGCAGCTGGGCAGCACCCGGGCCTCCTCTCCATCGGCCAGCTCGGAGAGGCAGACGGCGCACTCGAGGCCCTCCTTGAAGTCCGCCGCGCTGTATACGGTGATCGGCAACGACCGGAGCGCGGCACTGTCCAGGCCGCCTCCGGTGTCGGGGCCGAGGCCAAGGTCTGCAGCGACGAAGATGAAGCGCGCCCGGGAGCGGCCGCGGGGGGCCACATCGGGGCGACGCAGGTAACGCCTGGCATAGAGGTAAACGAAGAAAAAGAAGACTACGGCAAAGAAGAGGAAGATGACCGCCGCTATCATCTCCCTGCTGCTTATACTCACGGCGGGCGTATCTCCGCGGCCGCCACCCGTCACCTGATCAGCTGGCTCCGACATCTACCGCCGGTGCCGATCGATATCTCTCTGACTCCTTGAGCAAAGCTAGAACCGGCGACGAATGAACGTAGTAGTAGCAGTGAAGAGCCGAAGGTGCTGTTTCCGGGCAGATGGTGTTGGAACAGTTGGGTCGCCCTTTTCTCGACACGGATCGTAGATTCAACGACGACGACTCGGTGGAGAGAGGAAGGCGGTCATCCCGGGCGAGGACGCCGCGTTGGTGTTTGACTCTTGAGGTTTCCACGATCACGGTTGGATCGAAGACGTGATCCTCAAGTAGTTCACATCAGATTTCTTGCTCCAATCTTTTTCTTAATAGATTGTTTGGGGTTTCTTAACGATGATAAGATTCAACGTGGCCTACACAAACTTAGTTTTATAAGCGCTAAGCTGAAAGTTGTCGACGTGTTGATGCATTCCCACTCTCGTGCATAAACTCGTGACTTATGCGACTAGAAAAGTCATGACCAAAACCAACCTTCAACACCATATATATATATGTATATATATCAGTCTTTTGCAGCCTCTTTATGTCTTTATATCTTCAGCACGCAAAGGATCCGATGGATGTTGGACTTGCTTTGATGAGCCAAAGATTGATCCATGATCTTTTTATGTACGGTGATGCATCGCTAGAGCAACGGTGATGCTCAGCTGTATGACGCAATTCAGGGTTTACGTTTTCTTTCTTATAGAGAGCTCTTGCGGACTCGAAGGTGGTCCCGCTTTGTCTGCCACAAAATGTGTGCAAATGTAGTAAAATCTGTCTGAAGCTGGACAGCCAATCCTCCATACGATTTAGATCGGACGAGGCTCCAGACAGGGAAACCTTTCCTTGCATTGGTGGCCACAGCGGGGGACCCGCTTATGTTTCCCTGGAAGACGATGTAAAAGGTGTAGTTCCTGCCTCGGTTTGGACAGCTAAGCATCGTCTCTCGAGAACATTACTACCTTCAGGCCCGAGTTCAACCGGTTCGCCGTGCAAAGCAAAACCGGAGATGGCAGTCGCCTCCACCGCCGCCGCTGTCGCCCTCTGGCCGTCTTCCCAGTCTGTTCTCTTCCTCCGCCGGCCCTCCTCTCTCGCCTCCAAGCTTCCATCCTACTATAGGCCGCGCGTTTCTTGCGCGCCCAGATCCGCCGCCCTTGTCACTCCCCTCCCCCGTCCTACCCCTCGTCGACCCGAGACTCGTCTCTTCGCGGACGAATCCGAGTCCCCGGATATCGAGGTGGAGATTGAAAACGACGGAGGCTCAGGAGGAGGAATCGAGGGGTCCGATCGCGGATCAGGTGGTGGTGGTGAGGGTGGGGACGATGGTAAGAACGGAGGGGCGGGGGATTCCGGGGAGAGCGAAGAGGGAGGAGCGGATAAGGAGAAGAAGGTGGAGAATGAGGGCGGGATGTCCATGTCGCAGAAGGTGACGCTGGGCTATGCGGCCCTCGTCGGAGGTGATCCCTCATTCCCACCATTCTTTCTTTCCCTTCAGTCATCTTCGTAAGTCTATGTTTCTTAAGGTATAACATCGGATACACAAAACACACGTTTCATGTAATCTTTCAACATATTTGATGTCTAATTCTTGTGCAATTCAATAAGAAATACTGACATTTGTTCTTGGTTGAGTAGATCTGGAATAATACAGGTTATGATTGGAAAATGAAATATCTTGATTTGCCTAAATTTGTATTTTTGAGTGAGGTTTTTCTGTGCTCATAGATTTTATTGTTTGTAGCTGTACATTTTTACCAAATTAAACTCTAGCATATCCTGTTTCTAAGTGAGCTTCATATTGAAAATCCTATTGAATGTAGCATATAAGTTAATTAGAAGTTTAATGAGATGAGAACCTGTATTGTGTCTCAATCTCAAGTTTTGATACAATTAGAGAATCATAGTAGGATATATTCTTATTAAATTAGAGTAATGACATTCTGTTTATGATGCACATCTTGACGTCATTGGTGATATAAACTTTCGCTAATAAGCAATGCCTTTATGTTTTGAAAACTTCCTCAGTTGATTTATTTTATGTTTATATGTATATAATTAATTCGTTTTGTATATATGTTTGTATGTATGTATGTATTGTAGCAAGCTTCACTATACTATGACGTACTTCTCGATATGGGCGGTACGTACCGGTCTGATAGGGGACCGGTATGGGCGATATATCAGTATGCCCCCATGCATGCTATGTCGGTACACTTAGTATGACTTGATACGGTTCGATATGTATCATACCGATGGCTGGTTGGTATAACGGTATGGACCAGTAAGACGAATTATGTATTGTAGTTTGTATATTAACCAAAAGAAATTGTCTCATGGGCTTACCATCTAATATAAATTGAAAGTTGCAACCAGACCTTCGAGACCAAAAAATAAAGAGGTAACTTGCTGATATTTCTAAAATGATAAACCTTCAATAAATTTATAATGATATATGCTTTCATAAAGTCCTTTGTCGTCTCTTTCTGTAAGTCATTGCTCGTAACATGGGGTAATAAATTATTTATACATACTACATAGATTGAGTGCTTATGAAATTCATTATTGTGATTTGTAGCTTCAATAATTTAAGGATAGATGCTTACATGTATAGTAGCGCCTTCAATTTAAATTTTTTTAAGGGATTAGTCATTTACCTGATGGCAGTTCTCTAGCATCTACATCAATACTGGTGTTTGAATTTAATTTTGGCCAGAATCTCATATAGTGTTAATTTTGGAGAATGACTCTGTTGTTAGTAAAATACTAAATAAATAGAATGCCAAAATGCTGATCAAATGTCCTTGATGATTTAGTATTACTTGCACTGGTGATCCTTTCATGCAATAGCAGTTCCTTAGTAGAAACTGCACTTCGAAGTCTTCTAAGATATATGACTCTTTGTCAAATATCCACTGATGCTCTTTCTATAATAGTTTAAAGCGATGTTGATCTCTATGTTTTAAATAGAAATATTCTTAGTACTAGTGTTATAGGTCTGAGGGACCTTATCCTTGTTCTCACAATCTACCTTTTAGTTTCTTATGTGGAAGGAGGTTTTTTACTGCTGTGACAGTATTTATGTGAATGAAAATAGACTATGGTTGATCTCACACCAGTACTTTGTATGCTGATCGTGGACTTAAAAACAAAAGGATTAAGCAGACATATATAGCACATTGCTTCATGTTTAGGTTAAAATAATACAGCTTTTTCGCAGATTAAGTTCTCTTGTATATGTATAACATCTTGGTGTTTTGAAGTAGTTGATTTTGAGCAATTAGAATTGTTATAGGAGACTAATGAATCCCCAGATCTGTGATGGTTTTGATAACAAAGGAAAGTTCTGACAAATTTCTGTCAGAAGATCGGACCTTGGTAGAAAGTGTAGAAGATCATTATCAGTGCACCAAATTTCAGATATTAGCCAAGCGTGTGCCAGTGGTCCTTAAATCTGAAAAATATATTGGATTTCATGATTGACCTCTTAAAACTAGGTTTGCTGGCATAGTTGACCAGTAACTGCTTGGAAAAATTGACCATCCATCATAGGACAATATCGCTGAAGTCATTTTTATGAACTGTCCTCACACAAATATATAAACAGTTACATATATCACGGACAATTATCTTTTGCAGTTACTCCTGGACAATTGATTTTTGGTGGTTAGGAATGTCAAGATATTATGAATTAGATTTTTGAATCAACAGAGTGGACATTTCTTTGATAATTCTGTTCTGTAAAAGTCTATCACAAGGTGCCTTACACTATGATCTGTGGATGTTCTTCGAGTTATGATAACCTATCACCAGTCTAGTGTCAAATTGTATTATTAGTTGTTATACTATATGGACTTGTTCTCATTTATTTAGGTTTATTGTGCTAACATATTCCTGAAATAGAAGTTGGAATGATCGGTTAAACTTGTGGTCTTGGCTTATGTTCTCACAGTTGGTGGCATCATGGGATATGTTAAAAGTGGGAGCCAGAAGTCATTAGCTGTTGGAGGGATAGCAGCCTTGCTGCTGTATTTTGTGTATACACTACTTCCAATTAGACCAGCTTTTGCATCATCTCTCGGTCTAGGTAGGCCAAAAACATTGCTATGAGTGTTGGAGCTTGATTTCTCTATTGCTGTCAGTCCTGATTTCTCTACTGACGGTATTTTAATGTTGTTTTGTTAAATTGCTCTGCATCTAGGTTTATCTGCAGCTCTCCTGGTAGTGATGGGTTCTCGCTTCAAGAAGTCCGGGAAGATCTTTCCCGCAGGCATTGTGTCTCTCGTATCATTCATCATGGTTGGTGGTTATTTTCATGGAATCGTACGCAGTTCTCATGTTTAAATGCCCACTGGCTACCATCAGTAGATTTTGCGACCAGTGGCTGTTGTTAGGACAAACTGTCTGTTCTTGAACACTTTTTCTACATTTGTTGTTGTCTGTCATAAAGATATGGAAGCTGTTTACCCCTTGATGAGTTTGTGTGATGCCCAAACTTTAGTAACCTGTGATTACTCTTTACTGAAGTCTTTTTCCCTGTCACCAGTAACTTAGCATTTATCTATAACAGTAACAGCATGTTTCTGGATCCAGCAAGCTGATCATGAACAACAAATAGAGTGATGGACAAGTGCCCAAAGATGCCATGGCACAAAATGGTTTCAGCTGGTAACAGAATGGTTATTTTCCTGATCAAGCTTCTTATGACAGTGACAGTTGTGATTGTTGACACTGCAAGCAGATTAGCTGAGTTGAGATTCTCATTTTGATAGATATCATATAAGATGCAATGGTACAATATTTAGCACTTGAAGGATCTCCATGGTTGTGAATGGATCTTGAAAGCTTGCTTGTTCACTGAATCCAACTCAATGACAGGAGTCTTAAAGCTGGATTCACAATGTGAAGATTGATTGGTATGGATCCTCAATGTATTACTTATGGGACTTATATAACAAGTCCGAATCTTGGAGATGAGAATATCGAGGTTAATATATGGAGTTGCTATGAAAAATAAAAATAAAAATTTTTATTCATAAATAATTAGGCATTATTTTTATAAACGTATAATAAGAGAAAATTATCTAATATTTTTGAAACTCAAGTTTAAGATCCGACGATAAATTATCAAAATTTTTCTCAACTAAACTAGTTCATATCTTCAAAATTATTATTATTATTGTTATAAACATCTTCATCAACATGTGTTAAAGATAATTATAAATATTATAATTAGCAAAACCTGAAATAATTAGCTTATGGATGAGAGGTAGAAAGATATAAGAAAATTTTATAAGCAATAAAAATTTAAATACTCAACATAATATTATGTATCTCAATGATGATGGTAAAATATTATATTAGCTGTAATATATTGTTTGTAAGAGATTAATGTTATATTTTGTTGTCTTATATAATTAGGTATATATATTTTGGATATGATTAAATTTTAATTATGAAAATTGATCAATAGAAACTAAATCCAATTATGAAAGGATTATTAGGAGATAGACCTTGATTAAAAATAAAAAAATTAGAAATTAAATTTTTTTGACTGATGTCCTCAATTATAAAATTGATTTATTTGATTTATTTTAAATCAAATATTTTTTTTATCAAACTTAACATAATAGTATTTTAACTATTTGATTGGATTTAGATTCGATCCGATCGAATTAGAAGAAAGTCAAATTTTGATTAATTATTTTATTTTGATTAATCTTAATTTTGATGGGCTTAATTGGATAAATGATTTGCCTAAATCTATGATGTCAATTTGGGTAGTCCAATTCTGGGCTTACCTAATTAAATATGGTTGACTAATATAAGAGTTCCTTGCAAAATTAAAAATATAAATCATAATTTTCTTTGATTGTTTTTTTATATGACATATTGATAATATTTTACATGTGATAAATAAAAAAATATTATTATTCTTGGATATTTGTTTGATTGCTCATATACATATGTTTAAAATCATGAAACAATATTTATTTTTTACATAAAGATATGATTTATGTTTCATCATTATTATAGTTATCATATGAGTTAATGTTCAATAATTATTATGGTTATTACTATTATTAAACTATTTAAACATAAATTAAATTTTAAAAAATTGGTGAATATTATTTGTAAATAATATCCCTAAGTTTTATATAACTAAAGTGACTTGGGATGATAGACTTATGAAATACGAGTTACAATGAAAGTTTTATCATATATAAAATATTTTTTTAAATTATATTATTATATTGGTCTAACCAATAATTTATAAAATTATATTAAAAAAATAATCTTAAATTATATTAAGAAAAATAATATTCATAAAGAATAATTTATAATTATATGATGAGGGAGGATAATATTGTTTTAGATATTCTTATTATTTATAATTATATACCTAAAGTTAGTAGCACTATTTCAGATGATGATATCAATCATTTATAAATATTTTTTATGAGTATTAATTTATTATTATTTGATTTCAGATTTTGATATTAAAATTTTTCATATAACAGTAATATAAGAATTATTTTAATACTCACAATTCTCAAAATGAACTCTCGATTAGGAATCTTATCACCAGTTTAGCGTGCAAATGGTACCGCTGTTGATGGGGCCTGAGGCGGTCAAAGCAGGTGGCCCCTTCGATGGTGCGATGCTATCACGAAGGAATCGACGGGACGATAGCAGCAATGAAGGAAGGATAGCGTAGAATCAGGGACCAGTTTGGTCGTCTGGCCTCGACGGTTCCTATCGGTGGTCGTAAGGTTCTCATCGACGTAAGCGTTATTGCTCACCGTTCGTGGGCTGTCATCTTTCCGACCATCACTTTCCTGCATCCCTTTCTATGTTCTCATCTCATCGTTGATTCCTTCAAGGGAAAAAAAGCTGTGATGTCTGTTCATCGGGACTCCGTCAGCAACCAGGTGGCTGAGGCAAGTCTCCTCTCTCTCTCTCTCTCTCTCTCTCGGACACTCAAATTCTCTTTTTGTTTTAGCTTTGTCCACCTTCTTCTCCCTTTGCTCTCTATCTCTCTCTCTCTCTCTCTCAAATGACACATTCTCTTTTTATTGCAGTTGTCTACAGCATCTTTTTCCTTTGCTTTCTCGTGTTGCCATTCTTTAGAGTTTATGAATGGAGCTGACCTTAGATTAGCTTAATCTGTTGAAATGAATGGTTATTCAACAAATTTTATATGGCATTAAAGTAGATTATAAGGTTGAAGTGATGATTGATTAATCATCTAATAGATAATTAATCTAGTAATAGTATTTTACAATCTTTAACACAGAAACAATTAATCTATGGGAATGAATATATTCGACTCATTTACTTTATATTGATGGTTTAAACTTTATAATCTTTGGATCATTTACTAAATTGATGGTTCATAATTGATGACTTATGTTCATGCTTTGTTGGTCTTAGCAATAATGCCATTATGATGCATTAGCCAACTTTGAGGCATCTCATTCAGAGTTGAGCAGTAACATTTGATGGCAGCAATCACTCAATGTTTCCAGTCCATACAGTGGACTGCTTTCTTTTGTTCTCTGCTGCACCTGCTTTCACATTTCTCTACATTGGCTGTGCTTTTGAGCCATTGCTTTCATGGCATTTGGTAAAAGATAAGATGCCAATAACACAATTGGAGCTTATCTTATCTTCCAAGGGAATCATCTTGGAACACCATCCAACTCTCCAGCCTTTCTGTGGTCAGAGAGAGAGAGAGAGAGAGAGGGTGGTGGAGAACCTACAGATGTTACATCTCTATATGTTGTGTGTTCCATGAACTTAATAAGCTAATAGAGAGAGAGAGACAGAGAGAGAGAGAGAGAGGGTGGTGGAGAACCTACAGATGTTACACCTCTATATGTTGTGTGTTCCATGAACTTAATAAGCTAATAATATCCTTGACAGTGGAGATCTGCTCATGGCAACCATCAGTCAACTCTCTCTCTTTTCCTTCTTCTTTGTTCACTCAGTAGTTTGCTAGTCAAAACTTGAAGTGTATCATATTCAACATAAGTCAAGCTTCAATTATGTCAAACTGCCTCATATCATGAACATTTCATGGTACTACAAGTCACATTAATTCCAAGTGGAAGATTATTATATTGATATATGAGTTTGCATTGTTTTACTATATTATTTTCACATTTTGAGCATCACTTAATATGATTTAGTGAACTTGTTTGTAAGTTTTAGATCATTGCTCCTCATGTGGGATTGCAGTACATCAACAACAGCTTGCCACAAAATTATGCTGCTTCATTATGAATCAGTGATGGCATCAAAGAAACTTTTCTGATATCTTTTTGCCACCACCATCTTCCCCTCATCATCTCCCCCACTCACATACTGCTGGTTGGCATGTTTGCATGGAGAAATTTAATCTCTCTCTCTCTCTCTCTCTCTCTCTCTCTCTCTCTCTC
>LVTN01000024.1:0-36240 GCA_001649415.1 Musa itinerans | reverse complement strand
TCCTCTTTTAAAAAGCAAGCCAGAAAGGAAATAATAAAAAAAAGAAGACAGAAAAGCTGAGGCCAGCCCACCAACTTCCACCATCATCCAATTCCCCTTATTAAAGGCCATCCTACCTCGGTTTTCTTCCCCTTGACCTCTCCTCCTCATCCTCCACATAGCACCTCCATCAGTGTCTTCACTTGTTCTTTGTTCGTCTTCTTCTCTGCCATTGACAGCATTCAGTGCTATGCGCAGAACCATAGAGTACTGCGACTTGAGACTTGTGCTGGTTCAATTCGTGGAAGAGACCGCTCTCTTCTTGTCTCTCATGGTCAAGTGGCTGCTCCTTCCCTCCTACGGCTGGTGGCCTGCTGCTGCTATTTCCTCCTCTTTGGAAGAGAGCACCGTCGCCGAGGCCAAAGCTCGTCACTGCGCCGCGGCCCGGGCGGTGAGGGAGAGCCTCCACGTCTCGACCTACGCCGAGCTGGTAGGAGAGCAGGAAGAGTCGGCCACCGCCTACGACGCAGCAGCAGCAGCAGCAACGACGTGCGCGGTGTGCCTGAGCGAGGTGGGGAGGCAGGACAGCGTGTGGGAGCTGCGGAACTGCAGGCATGTGTTCCACCATGGCTGCCTGGACCGGTGGCTCGACCACGACGAGCACCTCAGCTGCCCGCTCTGCCGCGCGCCGCTGCTCGCCACGCGGCCATCCGCTTCTCCTCCTCCTCCTCCTCCCCCGCCGGCGTCGGAGCCCAGCTGGGCCGTGGAGCGCCTCCTCTACCTCTTCGGGGACGACCTCCTCCTCGCCTCTCCTTCGTAGCTTCATGCTCCGTTACATCACATGGAGCTCAGTCGGTTTTTGGTTCATCGAGAGTTTGTTTACATACATATAGCATCCAAAAGAGCAAGAAGTGTTATATACATATTTAGATTCTTCATTAGAAGATTACCATTGAAACTTAGTATTCTTCTTACATGTTCTAATTATAAGATGATTTTTGGCATGGCAAAATAAATATCATCAAACCAAAAGAAGTGTTCAATATGAGTTCAGCTGATACATTGAGATTAGTGTTCATCATAAGGAACACAACTATGTTTAAGTAATTGCATAGTGCAATTAGTTCTTTGACTATGGTTTTTGACATTGGGATAATACTAACCCAAATTTCTTTAAAAGACATGACTCAAATGTTCCTGAAAATATAACTAAATTGGGTTTAGGTCTTTGTAAGTCATTTCAAGATTTTCATAAATTTAGATAATTTTTCAAAAAATTAAAATATAAATTACACCTTTTTTTTTTTTCTTTCTGAATGAGAGTGCATATAGACCCAATGATGGGTTAACGACGAAGCTCAACTATAATGAAAAATATGCTCATCTCATGTCTGGAATGAATGATAAACATATTGTGCATCAGATTTAGCAGCTTGACAGATCAATTGATGATATTGGGCTTCATTGGGATAATACTAACCCAAATTTCTTTAAAAGACATGACTCAAATGTTCCTGAAAATATAACTAAATTGGGTTTAGGTCTTTGTAAGTCATTTCAAGATTTTCATAAATTTAGATAATTTTTCAAAAAATTAAAATATAAATTACACCTTTTTTTTTTTTCTTTCTGAATGAGAGTGCATATAGACCCAATGATGGGTTAACGACGAAGCTCAACTATAATGAAAAATATGCTCATCTCATGTCTGGAATGAATGATAAACATATTGTGCATCAGATTTAGCAGCTTGAGAGATCAAATTTGAACGAAAATTGATGATATAAGCTGCTTGATCCCATAAACACACTGTAAACAGATGCATGCATTAGTGTTGGGTTGAGATGAACGTAAAGAGGCACGGCAAGCAGAGAAAACAACATTCTTACACTAGTAATCACTGCTGTATCTCAAAGCTGCTAAGGTCATAAAATAAAAACAGTGGCAGCTCCAGGCCAATATAATTTTTAGAACCAATTTGCAGAGGCACAATGGCTTCCATGGCATCTACGACGCATTAAAGCAGGGAACGAGAGTCGCACAGAGACCAGGATATCATGTGCTCATAGGCTCGGGACTGCTGGACGAGAGGATATCCAGCAGCGAGTTGTGTGGCTCCAGCTCTTCATGCCATAGGGGAAGGGAGTCGCCGGAGTAGAAGTTCTTCGTGACACCATCAGCATTGATCTGCCAGCCCATCAGCAAAATAACTATCAGAAATATAACCTACGTGGAGGCTGATATTAAACTATTAGTCAGTCGATTTCCTTAATGCATTTCTGGAATTGACATTTTCCACCAGGAAAGTGTAATGATCAATTACATGCGTCGGGTACTAGCAGGACAGTTGATCAATACGATGGCAAAATCGTTATCAGTGATTCATGTTGTGTAGATTATACTTTTATACCGTGTTCTAAGCCAAGATACTTACAGTAATAGTACGGACGACACCTCCGCTCGCCCCATCACGTGCAATAGCAAGAGAGACTGCCTTCACCACTAATTTCTGCATTTTTGAAGGGAGATATAAGCATGATGTCTCAGATAATTTCCTACTCATGATAGTTACAACAACCAAAGATAATACTACAGTACAACTGACAAGCAAAAGAATAAATATTGAGACTTTAGTGACTTACATTATAAGAAAATCAGCATAGAATTCTCAAAAAATAACCGGAAAAATAAAAACAATGAACACCGTTCAAACAGCAACAGGAGCAAGGATGCCAGAAAAAGTTGCAATCACAGATTGCGTTTGCTTGTCCGATAACTAGTAAATTACTTAAAAGTGAGAAAACTACAAGCTTAAATCAGCATCAGTTAGTAGTTCATTTCATTCTAAACAAAAAGAAGAGCAAGGTCTAGTTTAGGTACAGTTAAGACCTTTAAGCTAGTTAGTTAATAATCTTACTCTTTCAATGTTCCATTTCATAGCAGAGCCAAACACTCTAAAACAGAATTAATAAATGATCTGACTCGCTGCAAACAACAGAGATTTTGCTTTAGAACTCGCCTCACAGAGAAATGGGAGAACAATAGCAAAGTGTCTCAAAGAATATGGTAGAGTGAAAGATAAGAAACAAAAGGATTGTGTAATATTTTTCACTTAAAGAGTGTGTTATGGACTTGTCATTAACTTCTAAAATTTCTAGTCATTACATCCTCAACCAAAACAGTTTGACCAAAAAAGAATCAGTCAAAAGCTAATATCTTCACATTGCATACCTCAGCTTCATCTTTGCTCATCCCTTCCTTCCATGCTTGATCAAAGAAACCATAAAGGTAGCTCGAACCAGATCCTATGGATGGAAGATAGTTATTTCCAATGAGTCATAATATGCTAATCATCTCAAACAAGAACAAAGCATCATTATGCAATATCTAAAGACTAAAACCACTCAAAAAGCACAAGAAAACTTTACGAAATAATGTGCTTTGACATTCTATTTTATGATACTGATGTTAGTTCATATCATTTACTTCTCTAAAATGAGAAAAGACAAAGATTCTCGACACAAATGACAATTATAGATTGCCAATTCCTACCAAACATGGATTTCTCATCCCATTGCTTTGCTGCAATCATTGTACTAATCATAAATTCTTCAGCAATACACCTAAATCAAACGTCTCAGTCACCACTACATCTGTTTATATAGAAATATATATTTAGTAAACATAGGACTAGATTTCCAGATAATTTTCTTCTAATATTGCTGGAGAAAGATGTTAGTGATGGAAGGTTATGAAATCCAAGGTCACTGCTGCCAAACGTGGAAAAAACATGCTCTCATATTGAAGGTCAATTTGCAAAATGCCCTTGTCTCATTGAAAATTCTAAAATTCCTAACTATTTTGCAGTTAGTTCTTTGTGCCAAGTTACACAAGATGAAAGATGAAACAATTATTTAACCTTTGTAAAATAATTACCTTTTCAACATTTTCAGCCAAAACTCAGGCACATTTAACCGTCTGCAAGGTAAGTTCAAACTTTCTCCACTATTTTCTATATTAACTTGACCAGCCTATACCATAGAAAAGAAACATTCCTTTCTATTTCCTAATGAGCATATATAAGGGACCAATTTCAGTATTTCTGAAATAAAATTTAAACACACTTCTGCTTATCAAGCTACCAATGCTTATGGATTTTCCAAACCAAGCCCTGGTTTGCAGCATGCATTATTGTATGTGATCTATGCAAGTAAATAAACAGAATAAACATTCATGTCAAACCATGTAGAACACTAAGCTGAAGCACAACACACACCTCCAATAGCAAAAGGTTGCTTCAGTATTGTTCCTCCAAGTGGCACGGAATATATTTGACCTCCTTCGTATTTGTCCCATCCACCAACAATGATGCCCATTTGTAGCATGTTCTGGAGATACCAATGACACAAACGATCATATGTATACATTAATTCTAAACAAGCAAAAATAGCAAAATGCATGTATACATTAATTCTAAACAAGCAAAAATAAGAAAAATAGCAAAATGTTGAAGAAAAATAATAATAACAATAAAAGAAAATAAATGCCACTTCTTACAAAAGAATCAGTTCAACTTCCTATTCAAATATTTTTGGATGATTAGATGTGTGACATGAATTAAAGCAAGAATTAGTCTAGATCCCAAAATTCAGTATCATAAATTGAGAGAAACATATGGAGTGATTCAAAATTGCAAGGAAAAGACACAATCTGATTTGATTTTGTTGGTTTTCCAGTTAGCAACAGTCACAAACAAGAAAATGAACTCAAGTATTTGACTTGAGTGATAAATCTATTAATTTATGCCATGGCTTATGACAAAAGACTACTCACATCCAATAATCCTACAATTTCTCTATATTCAGAGTAGTCTTAACTCTGAAAATTGTTTTGCCACAGAACAGTTATGTTGATACCTTGTTTTGGTATGACAGCAATCTAACTAAATTAGCTGCCACCTTGACCGTTGAAGGCTGTCCAAGCTGAATTCTGCAACACGTATGAGATACCAGTAAGTGAAGGTCAGCAGCATAAGAACGACTCCGAAATAATCAGCTAAATTTTATATGATTTTAAGTTTTTCTATTGGCACTTCATGGTACCCCTCAACAAATACACAGGATTAATACAGATTAAAGTCACAGTTCAATTAAGGAACCATCTCATAGACTTCCAAATAGAGTTTTATATTTTCTAATCCAGAGAGAGAAAGAAGAAAAAGAGTAAATAAACTCACGTGTGTTGATGAAGAAAGTATCTGACATAGTCAGAGATAACCTGGGAATCAGCTGCCTGCAAGGAAGCCATAGTTTATAGAAGCTTGCTTAACTCACTATAAAAGTTGAGAAATGAAAACAAAATTAAGTATTTAATTGAGAAACTAATTGATCAATAGTTACCAACGCTAAAATAAGGGGAAAACAATAAACACCAAATCAAAAGTAGTGAATGTAACAAAAACATCTACTGTAATTATAACAGAACAACAGAAACTCTCATGTAGCTTAGGGTTAGAGTAGCCTTAAGGTTTCCTCAGTTCCAGTCTAGGATGACTCTAATCAAGTTTGCTGTTTAGTTTTTCTTTAATCAAACAGTTATGCTTTCCTTTTTCTAAATAAATACTTAGTTTCAGGTCTATCTTTTGACAAACAAGTAAACGAGGGTACAAATCATGGATCTTCAAGTTTAAACTGGGGTTTATTTCTTATAGTTGGCTACTCTTACACGAACAGCAAGTTATCTTGGAAGCAGAAGAAAAGCCGACCAAATGGGACAATTGAATGATAGCATTTCTGAGAGCCAGAAAGCAGGGGATACATCTGATGCAAACCCCTTATACATTAAGTCTGACCATTCCTGCTCGTGATCTACTGATGCACACTGTTAGGTCCCTCGGCCAATGCTAATCTAGTCTTTGATTGTTTTAAAATGGTTTAAAGATAATTTGAATCATTTACTTCAACAAAACAAGTCAAAGCAAATTGCCAGAGCACACCAACTATAAGTTGAAAGAACATAGCCAGAAATGGAGAAAGGATTCCTTATATCTTCTGTATTTTTCAAACACACACTTCCATGAACTAGGATGTTCGACACCTCATGCTCTTAAGAAACATATCAACATAGCACATGAACGAGCATCGAAAGAGATCGTTACCGATCCAGAGCGGCATATGTAGACATTGTCCGTCAACTGTGTGATCTTATCCGACGCCCGATTAGCGACATACATTCCTGTAACGAGAGATCCAAACTCATCAGCCAAAAACCCACAAGGGAAAACGAACATGATTTAGAAAACAAAGATTTCTCCAAGCTTTTTCTGGAGTTCGATCGGACCTGTGCTCGTCCTCGAATCGGCTCCGAGGACGACACCGCCGTCGTAGGTCACTCCGATGATGGTGGTTCCCAACGAGTGGGGCGCGCTAAGATCGAGATCCATCGCAGCTAGGAAGAAAAGCTTGTGGATCGAGATCGAGCCGAGGAGGGGAGGCAATATACGAGGAATGAAACCCCTTTCGCAAGCAAAGAGGCGTGTTCAGAACCACGTGCTGATCACGTGCGTGAGAAGCCCAGGCCCGCTCCGCTCATGCCGAGTAGACCCGCAAGCCCGATTAGTCGGATGCGGGTATGGAAAACAGGTCCGACCCGAACCCAATCACATAGTATTTTTGATTTGATAAAGTTTACTATTAAGGAAAATACTTTGTTTTAGTGACAAGCAACATCATGCTCTTTATAAAGCATAATGCATAAAATATGATTTTCTTTTTTTATCTTTTTTATGGCATGATGGAGTTATTACAAAATAGGTCACTTCTACTATTTTATTCTGATTTATATTGATTAATTATGATGATAATAATAATTTTTTTAAAAAAAAATCTTTTTGTGATTATCATAGAAGAGCTTCCCATTTTTATAATTTTTTAACGGCACTTCTCATTTATCTTTTTTTGTTTTTATGAATGAGTCCATAGAGTGAATTAGTATAGTCACATTTTTTTTAATAATACTAGGAAATAATGTGTTTCTATTTTTGCATTATATTATAATGTTTTTCTTAGAAATACTTTAACACAGCATAAAAGTACTATATTTAATATTTTTATCAAATTGTACAAAACCAAATATTCATCCTATAGACCAATTCATTAAAAAAAAAAATAAGAGTGTATAGTTGACTATCAATAGGGATGTTAACGAGACAGGACAAACTTAAGGAGTGTTTCTCTTATCCTCATCTTTGCCTCATCCATCGTCCTCCATTTTCACCTCACTCTCATTTAGACGAGACACGGGTGGGGACGGAAAATCCCCACTTAGGACGAGAAACTTATTAGTTCTTATTTTATTGAAAAAACTACCTAGTATTAAGATAATTAGTTTTTATCGAGAGCATTATGTTTCTAAACTTTGATTAAACTCTCATTGAAATGGTTTTCTCATATGAATCAAACTAGATCGATTCAATTGAATCTTAGCTACCTAACTTGATTCAAGTGAACTCTAAATTGTCCCTTGATTTCTTCTAAATTATCATGCACTATCCAATTGATCGAGGAATGAAATAGGAAAGTTTTTTCTTATCGTCGTCACTAATGTCCTCCTTCCTGTAGCGATTATCAGCTACCTTCGTTGATGAAACCTTACGAAACCTTAGTGATCAGCATGTGTTACTCTACCCCTAATGGTGCATTGTAGAGTTCTAGCCTCGTCGTCACCAATATTGTCCTTCTTATAATGGTGATTAACCTTGTTTGTCAATGAAGTCTTATGGAGACTCACTGATCATTATGTGTAACCCTAATCCCAATGGTACATTACAAAGCCCTAGCCTCACCATCGCTGATATCCCCTCTTATCGTCGTCACTAATGTCCTCCTTCTCAGAACGATGATCAACCTCATTTGTTAACAAAACCTTATGGACCCTTAATGATCAATATGCATTGCCCTAATCCTATCGGTCCGTTGTAGAGCCCAAGCCTCATTGTAGCCAACGTCCCTGCTCATCGTTATTGCCAACATCCTCCTCTCTGTAGTAGTAATTAGAGCCATTTGTTGACAAAGCCTTGCAAAGCCTCATTGATCAGCTGTGCATCACCCTAAACCTATTTAGCTTTATCGAGCCTTGTTGAATTGTTTCATCCTTCCTCCTTTTTTATGGCGCATCTTTTGCAGGTGAAAATTTTAACCGATAGAAAGTTTGGTGCATCTTCTGTAACATCGTACGAGGAAGGCTAGGCTGTGAGGCTACATAGACCTAATCACTATTGTTGGTGAACAGATGTACCGTGGATGATGAGTTAGTACGGTTTGATTCACTGGCCGATGTCAGGAGTTTTTCATCATATGATCTGGTTGTTGAGGTCAGGAAGCTGGCCGGGGGCTCCTGTTCAGGGCATTGGATGACGACTCTATGCTGGGATACTGGTCAGGGCGTCGAGAGGAGGCGACCTTTCTTGATCGAGATGATCTTGCTTCAAGGATGATCGCTCTCCTGCACAGAAGGCCTCGTCGGGTCATCGCCGATTGTGGCCCCTCGACAAGTAAGTCAGTGTGGGGTTTCCTTCATCTTTTTTTTCCCTTGGCCGGATGCCGGTTAGGGGCTTTTATACTAATATACAAGGGTCGATTGTACGCGGGTTTGGCGTGACGGCTGATCCCCGAGAGATGAGATATGGTATTTTTATGCGGTCGCTGTCCCAGGACGTGCAGAACGACGCCATACGACACCATCTCGGGTTTACCGGGATGAGACATACGGAGCAACATCTTGGCACGGTTTCTGGCTCGACACATGGGGTTCTTCTCTTGCTGACTTGGCCGTGGTGTGATGTGAGGTGGCCTGAACTCAAAATATACCTTATCAATTATATCAGTGAAGCCTTTGCAGTGTCATTAAAGCCTCACTAATGTTTTTGAAACATCGATAACATTACTGAGGCATTCATCGACCAATCATTCAGTACATCATTAAATCATTCACTCTAATAACAAAAATATATAATATTAGATAAATACATCTTCGTTATATTCATAATAGTTTTATATTCTTAATTTTGAATGTCATTTAAATATTAAAACGGTGTTATTTTTGACGGGATGATCTTTTTCCGTATCAAAATATTCAATATTCTATATGAGATAGATAGTTCCAATGAAATACAACCTATATAATATTATAATATAGGTATTATTGACATTTTAATTAAAAGGAACTATGAGGGTATCATTTGATAAAAGTCAAATATTAGTGACTTTTTTTTGGATAAATTATCCAAAAATAGAACTAATATCGAAACTAATTAACAATATCAAATTTTATAAATAATAATAATATTTTATAAAATTTGTACATCATAAAAATATTCTAATACAAATATACCCAAATATAAACATAATCTTAACTATTAAGTCGAGATATTAATAGTGCAAAGAAAAATAATAATAATAATTCGTGTGGAGAAGTCGGGCCCACGGAAGGCGGCAGGACAGGTTGGGTTGCCGCTGCAGGTGCGTTGGTTGCGGACGGAGTCCCCGGCTTTTTCTCAATGGTGTCTTTATTATTACTGGGTGCAAGCGTTCTTCGCGAGAAGAGGAGAGACCGAGACGAGAAGGAATGCGACGATAGAACGAGACCGAGATAAAGAGGGAAGGCGAGAGAGGATTCGTCTTTTTCGTCTTTCGAGCAATCGGAAGAGGAAACGGAGATCCGGCGCCTTACTGATCAGATCCTTGCCAGGGTTTCCGCTATCTCCCTCCGTCTTTCCCCTCTCAACCCGGTCAATACTCTGTTGATTACCATCTCCCCTGATCTCTCACCTTTCTGGGTATAGTTCCGATATGCTCCCCCGTAGGGAATTATGAAATTTTTGCTTATATAGAATGATCCTTCTAGACCGCGAAGAAAAAAAGGAAAAAAACTGAATCCGCTTGCTGTTTGCAATTTTCAAATTCCATATTTGCTTGCGGATAGCAATATCGCTTGCTGCATTATCGTTATCCTTTTTTTTTATTGGCTCCACTGGGATCTCCTGGTTACCGACGAGAAATGCGTGCATTGGTCATTTAATGATGATCTTTCTTCATTTTCATTTTCCTTGTGTTGGTCACAATCTGGATTTGACTTGTAGTTAAGTAATGTGGTTGAACAATACCGTCTAAGTTGAAAAATCAGAACTTATGATTTGAGATGGATAGAAAGTATGAGCTTAACAGAAGAATGAACTTTACATTTATCTATCTTTAAAAGAATGCTCTCTTGCTTATAGGACACAAGATGGGGGTTATGTCAAGGAAGGTTGTGCCTGCATGCGGGGCGCTGTGCTTTCTCTGCCCGTCATTGAGAGAAAGATCTAGGCAACCAGTAAAGCGGTACAAGAAGCTGTTAGCTGACATTTTTCCTCGTTCTCAGGTTATATTTTGTAGTATTTGCATTTATTTTTTTAATTTGGAATTTTTGAAATCTGATCCCGGGAAGTATCACTCTTGGATATATTTTTGTTTAATAGTTGAGTTATGTTTTTGATCCTGGAAAGCTGGTACTGCTGCTGCAACATATTTGTCCGTTTTGATATTTACTGTCCTATGAAGCATTGACATTACCTACTTTCTCAAGTGTTTCTAGAATACATTATGCAGCAGAAGAAAGAGTTCTGTATTAGTCCAATGAAATTTCAAGGGAAAAGCAACCACGTGCAATTATCATATTATAATTAAGCTTAAATTAAGCAAACCCTCCTCTCCCTCCTTATTGTTTCACCCTTTCTTCTCTCAGATCTCCTTCTCCCCAATTTTCCCTAGATCCCCTCCCTGTTCTCTGTTTCTCTTCTCTTTCCTCATTCTCTTCTTTTAACCACTGATTGAAATGGCAAGGTCTTGATTTGGAAATCATCCAACAGACACTAGATACCTGATGTCTCAGGATAAATCAAATTCTGTCTCAGTTGATCTCGATCAACTCAGCTACGATGATCTGCATTGGCTAAGTTTGAATATTACAGACTAACCACATCATACTTTCTATGTAGTAGTAGTAGTAGTAATAAAAATAAAAATAAAATGCCCTCTCAGCATCGGACTATATGGTCCAATTCCGGTCTTTGTCTGACCGCTAAATGTTGATATGCACCCTACCGGCCAATGTTTGGAACCTTGTTTTTAGGAGTGTCTGATGCTTCAGTGCTTTCTCCATATATTTAAGAATTAATATCGCATATACATTAGTTACTGGGGTTTTTTGTGACATTTTGTATAAATAAAAACTCTCTCAGATTTAAATTGCTACCTGTTCTTTTCTTTGGTTTCTAGAATTAAATAGGTTGTATTTTGTTCATGGGGGCATGATGATGTTTCAGAAATATTCTAATATATCATGTTCTTTCTTTTCATTCTCCTTCCTCTTTGACTTTTAATAAACTGTAATAGGCAATTAAACTGCTTGTTTCAAGGTGTCCGCCTAGTCCATATAAAATCCACATCTTAAAATCACTTTATGTCTTCACAAGACACCTGTTGCTAGTCATGTACCTTTTCAATTAATCATCTGATGGATGCAATAAAGCATGTTAAGTTGACTGACGGACGTGCTTAACAGATATCTCATGTAGTGACAGAAGTGGACTTCTTTTCATGTTAGTTGACTACTCTTGTGTGATCTTTCACCTTTATATGTATATATTCTACATATGCCATGATATTATGCTTGTGTCATATAAAAAAGTATCATAATGCAATATCTGAAAGCTTTACAAAAATAAATTTCAGATACAATTTTGACTAAGCAATTATATACATGAAAATTAATTACATCAAACCTTTCTTTCTTTCTTTTTTCTGCTAAATTATTCTAGAGAGGATTTAAGCAAATGCATCCAGAAACCCTAAGAACATATACTGGCTTGCAGGATGAAGAACCAAATGATCGAAAAATTGGCAAGTTATGTGAATATGCTTCGAGAAATCCACTTCGCATTCCGAAGGTACATCTTCTTTGTTTTTGGTATGAATTTGTTACTTGATCCTTTTCATACATGTGTTAATCTATCAGGAAGTATAATTTTTATTTTTCTAGTGGTATGAGAAGCTCATTTAGTGGAACTTAAGTTTCTTTGTTTTGTGTTTTCTTCCTCCTGGCTTATGTTTTTCTTCCCTATTATGCATCTGATCTTTTGTTTAACACTCAATCATTTAATTCTTATGATCTTCTAAGTTCTAGCTTTAACTATAAATTATTTTGGTTTTGCTTCCTGCATATAGAGAGAGCCTAAAATCAGATTAGAGCTATTAACAGCCAGTGCACTACCCCGATTTGCATATGATGTTATGAAAAAAACTCTGAAATCTGTCAACTATTTCCTTGAAGTTCATAGTGCGTGATTGTGTTCTATTCAGTTCTGATGTTTATCAGTGTATGGACCAATAAATAACAATGAGTGATAATCCAAAGTCTGGTACTTCCAGAGTTTCAATGGAATGGACAGAAGAAAAAAGTGTATCAATTTCTTTAAGCAGCATCTTTAAGTTAGGCTTCACGGTCAAAGAGTTCTAAGAGATGCAAAGTCATTCATGTTGGTGTTCACAGACTAGTCATGCTCATTTTTCATGGTATAAAACAATAAATAACTAGTGCAATTAATGGAACTTAAGACTGGTTTCACTTTTCAGATTCTTACAGGAGGTTTTATTTTCTTATAGTTTTTATGATCATGTGCATGATCCTCCTATAATGGATCTGGCTGAATGAGGCAATACAGTTATATCTGAGCTGCTTGTGATTTTAATTCCTTATTCCATCTGTTGCTGTCTGTAGTTATTTGGTGGAATTTGTTATATGATTCATGTTTATTCTAGTTACCCTGTTTACTTATTCATGACTTTCTTGACAGATAACAACTTATTTGGAGCAGAGATGTTACAAGGAGATGAGAAACGAACGCTTTGGCTCTGTTAAAGTTGTGATGTGTATTTACCGTAAATTATTGATTGCTTGTAGGGAGCAAATGTGAGATTTACTTACTAGTACTATGTACTACCTTTCTCTTCTATATGCTATTTATCTTAAGCCAATCTATAGAAAGGGAAGCTCCAAAAGTTCTTGTGATATTTCCCATTGGTTGCATTGCCAGCCAATGGAAACTAGTAACACCCAGCACAGGGATGCGCATACGAAAAGTGCTGTGCTTTATAATTATGGGTTTGCCTAGACACATTTTAGTGTCTGCAATAGTGAAATTCTTACCTTGACAAACTAAATGACATTAATAATTAGCTTAGTACATATGGAAAATATTTTGACAAGCTAAAGGCGATGTTTTGTAGGCCACTGTTTGCAAGTAGCTTACTGAGCATCATACACACTCTTTTTGATCAAACAAGACATGATGAAATGCAAATTATAGGATGCTATACACTTTTTGACTTTGTTAATAGCCAGGTAAGTTATTTTCTTTGGTGACAGGAATCACATTTTCATTTTCTTTAGTTATTTTTATATATTCTTTTAATATACATTTACCTATTTTTAAAAGAACTGACATCACGATGTTGCCTGATGTTGCCTTCTCTTATAGGTGGATGGTACATACCAGTTCAATTTAGAAAGCATGGTTCCACGATTGTGCAGTCTAGCTCAAGAAGTGGGAGAGGATGAGAATGCAAGCTCTTTACGTGCAGCAGGCTTGCAAGCTTTATCTTCTTTGGTATATGTCTGATTATCTTTGCTTTAGTAATTTATATATGCCTTAAACTGATACCGTGCTGAATTCTTGATTTCATCACATTTTTGCAATGGAATTTTTCAATAACCTTCCTTAAGGTGATATTTGGTTTGTTGCCCAAATTGGAAGGGAATTAGAATCGGAATTGATAGTAGATGAGATTTCTCCAACTGCATGAGGAAATCTCGCTGCTCAGTTGAGGAAAATCCTCTCTTTCAACGAGATTTCCACGAATCTCATTTGCTATCAGGAATGACTAAATCTTTGGTATATTTGGTTCATGCACTTATAAGATTGAAATTGGAATGTTTATATCCTTTTGTATATTTGGTTTATAAAAAATTGGACAGAATCAAGATTAAATTTGGTCATAATAACTTGTAAAATTTATTTTCTTGCTCACTTATTGATTATACTTTTATATTGTTCTATTACAACAACAACAACAATATCAAAACCGTAAGGCTCAACTATCTGGAGTCGGCTACATAGATCTTTTACCGTAATTGAGATTTGTAAAAAATCATATATTTAGTTAAGCTTAGAATATTAAAATCTTTATTTATAGTTTCTATTAAAGTCTTTTTAGATCTTTCTCTACCTCTCCTCATACCACTAACATTAATCATTTCACATATTCAGGCTTTTATATTATTCTATTATATGTTAATCTTTATTTTATTTTATAATATTTTATTTTATATTATCCTCATGCCAGTAACATTAATCTTTATTTATACTTTTATATTGTCTATTATATGTTATTCTGTTTTGGCATTTTTTAATGATATTTTCTTTTCTATTTTTTATTTAATATTAGTTTACATCGCTATTATGTTTTTCTCTTATTCTCTTTTATTTGTTCTTTACTATAATTTGACATGCTATCTTTTATATTATTAAGTACTTATATTATTTTATTATCTTTATATTATATTTGTATATATTATCATTTACTATTTATATTTTTTATGCTTATTTTGATGAATATTTTATTAGTTAATTTTTTATGTTCTATATTTATATTTTCTATATATAGCTGATAATATAATAGTTATAAAACGTAAACTAGATCCAATGGTGGGTCCAGAACAATAAGTATTTGGACCCTCAATCAGTTCGATTCACTAATAAAACCATTTGAGCCTTAAAAAGAATAAAATATATTCAAATCTTTAATTCTTATCAAAGGTATGACATTTAGATTTTTTAATAAGGATCATCCTTTTTTTATTATATTATAAAAATATTTTTATAATACTATCCATATGTTTTATTTTAAAAAAATAACATATATATTTTGATTAAATCTATGGTCCAACAAGTTGATAATGGTCCAATGATTTGAGATTTGACTAGGTCAATGTCCTATCCATAACTAATATTTTTATAATACTATCCATATGTTTTATTTTAAAAAAATAACATATATATTTTGATTAAATCTATGGTCCAACAAGTTGATAATGGTCCAATGATTTGAGATTTGACTAGGTCAATGTCCTATCCATAACTATGGTTGATATTATATTATTTGATACATTTATTATATTATACTTTTCTAGTTCTTAGGTTTTATTGCATCTATATATTTTTATTAAATATTTTTGTGATTATATTATTTCAGTTTTATATTAGTTTAAGCATATAATATTGTATGTTAGAAATAAGGTAAAATAATAATGTCTTTGAGAATCATAATCAATCACTAAGGGGCATTGGGAATCAGATGGTTTTCAGGGGTAATCAGATTTTTCTCTAATCTGGAACGAGAATGGGATTACCCTTGTCCAAACATCAACAATAAGATACAAGGACTCCCATTCTCATTGCTCGTCCACTTACCATGTTACCAAATTGTACCTTATACCAAAATATCAAGTAATTTAGTTTTAAGCTGAACCTTGAAGTGTCGGCTGTGAACTATGAATTTTCTTCCACACCTTAAAAGAAGGAATGAGAAAGGAATCCATCCTTTTTGGAAAAGGCATGCAATTGAAGAAAGTGAATAGTTGATAACAATGTCACATTATATGCTGATTCTAGGGAAATACAGTAAGATGTACTCAACAAGCATAATGGAGTGCATTGAGGTATAACTTTGTAACATAAGGTTGATATTATTATAATGAATTAAAACATGCTACATACAGTGCATACCCATGATATACTGATACATTACTAGACTGTATCATGGACCAGGGAATTCTGATACAAAACTTGTGGAAAGTGGAATAAAGCTCTTTTTTTGCATCTGACCATTTTGATAAATGAAATGGTCTGAAAACTGTTTTCTGTTTCCTTCTTTCTTTTGCATCTTTTTAGGGTTTTGAACCTGTCGAAGGGTTTGAAGCAGTAGCCTATGCCCCTTTGCTCTTTCTCAAACAGCAGTGGTGATGGTGAAAGGATAATTAAGACTTGAGAAGATACCAGCAAGAATGGTTGGCTGCCCCTGCTAGCTCACTTGTGTTGCCATGTGCTGGTCCTCCAACTGGAATGACATTGGCACACAAAATTTAAATCAAATACCACACTGACAATAATGTAGTATATGTATTTGGACCCAGTCACCTAACTGTCGGATAGGTGGTATATAAGAACTATTAGACAAGCAATTCCAACTTCACAAACAGGAAGCCTAGCTGATATGGCAGATGGCTAATCATCCAAGGATAAATGTCACCTTCAACATCTGTTCATGAGTTCAGGTGGTACTAGTGAAGGTGAATGAAATTAGTTTGGAGAAACCACATCACACTGGAAAAAACAATAGATGGATTTATTGTTTTCTGTGAATTCAGCTTGGCTAATCATGGATTGGGATGAGACATGCTGATGGCAAACATATCAGACATGGCAACAGAGGCATCTTACATATGAAGAGATGTATCTGGAAAAGAGGAGGCCTAGAAAGCCCATATTGGTTAGAGGATGATGTATAGTGGTCATGTAGCAAGAAAAATTCAAAGATGATGGCAAAGATCATCATCATGGAATATCTGACCATACCTGATAAGAACATAGGTGATACCAAAATGGTATCAGGTTCTGAGTCAGATCAAGAGGACCGGAAGCTTGGTTTTAACTTGTAGAAAAGATCAGGTGCATTATGCTAGAATTCACCATCATGAATATAGATAGAATGTTTATGAAATGGGTAAAAGAAATATGGGGAGCATTTTGTGTTCACATATTATTCTCTGTTTCTTTTATCAGCTCTTTTATATTTTGTTGACTAATTTTGAGGTTTGATGTCTGAGTACTTATGTTCCTTCACTTTGTTATCACATGTAGATTTGGTTTATGGGCGAATTTTCTCATATCTCTTCAGAGTTTGACAGTGTAAGCATATTTTATACATTTTTCTATTTTCATTTAAACTGTTTATCATTGCATCTTATAGACTTCAACCTTGCATATCTTGCAGACCATTTAACCATAAGTTAAATGAAAAAGAATGATATTTTTATAAAAAATTATGTTCAAGTGCCACTTAGCTGTATATACCAAGGTATGCAATACCATACCGTACCGGTGTTTTGAGGTTGGCTCGGTACAGTACGGTACGGTACCATGTACCGAGCGGTACACCTAATTTAGGTGTAAAACCCTTCGAAAATACCTGAAAAAAAAAGAGTTAGGATAGGGTTTTTAAGTTAGAAATAAATATAGTAATAGCATAAGTTTAGCAAAATCAATGTAAATTAGGTAAGAATAGTATCATATCTTTTTCGGGCTTTGAATAATATATTGTGCAAGGTTCATATTTCAGTCTATTACGGATTGTCCTTATGTAAATATTGAAATATCTACAGAAAAATCATTTGAATAGGGGAGCACAAATGTGAGAAAAAAAGAGTTTGTAGAGTTTAGGAGAATATGAGAATGTAATGGAGTATCCTTTTGTAGAGTTTAGGAGAGCACAAATATGAGAAAAAAAAAGTTTGAGATAATTTAAGAGAATATGAGAATGTAATGGAATGAAATAGGGGAGAAGAAGAGTTTAAATACTATGAGAAAGGGCTCCAACGGTCAATTTGACCGTTAGAGCACTGTAGCACTGTTACAGTGCGGTAACGATCGATTTTGACCGTTACCGAGCGGTAATGGTCGAAATCGACCATTACCGAGTTGTGCCGGGCGGTAATGGTCAAAATTTCGACCGTTACAGCCCGATATTACCCTATATCGTCTAATACGGGGCGCTTTTAAACGTTTTGCCCGGTAGCGGGCGGTCTGCGTACCGGTATGCCATCGGATTGGTACGTACCGCCCGTACCGGGCTATACCATTCGAAATTGCATACCTTGGTATATACTATCTGCATTCTGAGGTATTTGACCTTAAATTTCAGTCATTGGTGGTCTCAAACAAAGCCCATGAAATACTCAAGTTGCCTACTCAAGTGGGAAGATATTTGTTCATAGACTCATTGTAAACAAATGAAGCCTTAGTCTGTCATAAACTGTAGTAAATACAATAGCATGATTCTTGAACATGCCTGTCAAATGATTAATTACATAAAATTTGTACATACTACATGCTTTTATAACTTCTTAGATCCATCTTAAACAGTACAAGCAAAATGTCATGGTTTAACCTGCCATGTCTTCTCTATGGGCAACTCCTCCAAATTTAACCTTGAGTCATTAAGATCTAAGATTTACCATGATGTTACTTATAACTAGTGTATAATGCAAAGCACAAATCAGGTCTGGACTACTATGTGTAAGACAAGAATATGAGAAGTCATCACTAGCTATTCGCTTATGGTAGGTAATTCACTTTGATATTGGATGATGCAACTTTTTTGAAAATTATTGCCACTTACTTTTCGTGTTGTGCCTTGTTTTAATGTAGGAATGTCATGCATGTAGAAAACTTGTATTAATTGAACAATTCTTGAGGGAAAGCATCCACATATGAAATGTTTTCATGTCAACCATTTGTGTAAATTGCAAAGTTTCAATTAGTAGTTATCAAGAGGAGTCCACAAGTTTCTGATCTGTACCATAGTGACAGATTAGCTAAAATCAGAAGCTCCACTTCCAGTTTATTTTTCAAATATATCGATCTTATGGGTTCTTGCAGAATATAGGCCACTAGGAAGCTTCGATTTTGTAAGACAACATTTGTCAGGCTATTGTTAGATTACACTTTGGCTCAGTTCACAGTCATAGTTACTGTAATTAACAAGAAAATGATGAAAAGGAGATTCATGCTCCTATGGTTGATCAATTTCAGTCTGGTTGCCAAGGTTTAGGTGTAAATTTGTTCAAATAAAACATTATCAAAGTTGTGGATTTTTTTGAAGGAAACAAAAAAAAAGAGAAGGATGTAGTATCTCCAGATTGCAATTCAATTTATTTGGAAATTGAAAAACATTCTATCTTGGGAAATTATCGTAAGAAGTATGCAGCTCTTAATTTCTATCAATCTGCCAAAAAATTCAAAAAACTGACAAATGGATTGTAGTTTGAAAGAAAGTAACTGAAAGGATTTGAGGGAAGGGAATATATCTACCATCTAGACTCCAGTGTCTAGGGGCCACCTTATGGCTATTAGTGTCACAACACAATCTCATGCATCAGTCACAAGTCAAAGATATTATTTTTGAGTTTTTTGTTGCTCTCAGACCAGTTTTTTTAGATTCTATATCAAAGGAGAAGCTAAAATAGACCCTTTACACAAGCCTTCAAGAGTTCCCAAATAATAAATTTTCCAAAAATTTGGAATATCAATAACTAGCTTAAGTTTCTTATAGATTTAAAAAAAATCTTAATTAAGTATACCAAAAGTAGGACCAATAGACACAATTTTGCTTAAATTTGACTCAGAATCCAACTAAGAAAACCATATATAAATTTTAAGAAAATATAAAAAATAGTTAATCTACTGTTGATTTAATATTTATTCGAAGAGGGCATCAAGGTTATGATGGCTCCTAGATATGTTCTGAACTGATCCTTAAGATATTCATTCTCTTAATCACTTAGTTTGATTTCCTTAGGTAAAAGTAAACTCCAAAGACCTATAGTTTTCAAAAGATTTTTCCTTTATTATTAGTTAGATATCTATGTTCTGAATTTGTGACTATTCTGTTTCCTAATGAAGGTATCAAAAATTTAGAAATATGATGGTAGTGTACAATATGAAAAAGAAAATCAGGGTTATAGAAATGTAATTGAGGCTCTTCTACTAGAATTTTAAAGTTCTAAAGATATATCCGTATGGCAATTATAATGAATAAATTGAACAAAACATGGGATTCAGAGATGATTTTAAACTCACATTTTCTGAGAATAAGATGTATTTTGTGTCAAAACAAGCTCAACTAAGTTTGTTTGTAGAAACTGTCAGTAATGGCTAAAGCCTAACTGATAGGTTTTAATCTTTGTTTGAAAATGTCATGGATCCGGACTTGAACTTAACTATTGAGTTTATTTCGTTGACAAATTTGAATCACTAAATACTTGAAAGTAGTCAACACTCAAGTCATCAACTTCTTCTGCAAGTCACCTAATTGGCTATATATAATATGTACTAGAAAATGACAAAACCTCATTTTGTTATTTGAAAATTTTGCCTTTGTTGCTATAGATTGTTTCTGCTGTCTTGGAGAACTATGGGGTCCCCAAAAAGAAATCAGAGGATGGCCAACAAAGTGAACAGGTCACACAGAGCCGGTGGGTAGAGGAAGTCCTTAAGACTGAGGGTCATGTAACTCCTTCTCCCTTTGTAATAACAAGGGTTCCTTCCTGGAAAAGCATAGTAAATGATAGAGGGGAACTTAATTTGACTACGTAAGAGTTTGAGTCATAATCTCTATTCATTTCATCATTTATATGCTTTCTGTTTATTTGATTACTTATACCTATATACACTTAACAGGGATGAAACAAAAAACCCCAACTTTTGGTCCAGAGTTTGTGTGCATAACATGGCAAAGCTAGCCAAGGAAGCCACTACTGTACGACGTGTTTTGGAGTCTTTATTTCGATATTTTGACAACAATAGTTCATGGTCTGTGGAAAATAGTCTTGCTCGGTATGTCTTATTGGATATGCAGTTATTGATGGAAAAGGCTGGTAAGATTTTTCTGCTTTTTGTTTCTATATGTTTTTGTTTGTATTGTTCTTTGAGATAAAAAAAGATAGCCCAGTATATGAGGCTTCCACCATTGTAGAGACTAAGAAAGGTCAATATATTTTCTTCCATAGGTATATTTTTCAGTCTTATATAAATGGGTTAATTTGATTCTCACTTTACAGGTCAAAACACACATCTGTTAATATCAATATTGGTCAAGCATCTTGAGCACAAGGCTGTCCTAAAACAGCCTGACATTCAATTAAATATAGTTGAAGTTACTGCTAGTCTCGCTGAGCAGTCAAAAGCCCAGGCATCAGTAGCAATTATAGGTGCAATAACTGACCTGGTGAAACATTTGCGAAAATCCATGCACTGTGCACTTGGTAGTGAAAATTTGGGTGACGACATTGTCAAATGGAACAATAATTTTCAAACAGCTGTAGATGAGTGCATCATTCAGTTATCTAAAAAGGTATGTTGCATGTATGAGTTGTCAGATGTTATGAATAAGAATCTATTATAGCAAGATTTTGTGTGAATTTTCCTATATTACATAAAATCCATATGACCAAACATATGTTTTTTTCGGTTGTTGAACAGATTGGAGATGCTGGGCCTGTTCTTGATATGATGTCTGTCATGCTGGAAAATATATCGACCAATGTATCAATGGCTAGGTCAACTATCTCTGCTGTGTATCGTACAGCTCAGATAATTGCATCGATACCAAATTTGACATATCAGAATAAGGTCTGTCGACCATTTGTATTGCTTGTCTTATTTAGTCAGCTGACATCTTAGATTAAATTCTATGGTCATACACTGCAGGCTTTTCCTGAATCTTTATTTCATCAACTGCTCTTTGCAATGGTTCACCCTGATCATGAAACACGTGTGGGTGCTCACCGTATATTCTCTGTTGTTCTTGTTCCATCTTCTGTATGTCCTCAGCCTTGCTCAGTGACTCCAGAATCACCCAAGAACTCTGATCTTCAGAGAACACTCTCAAGAACAGTTTCTGTGTTTTCATCTTCAGCTGCTCTGTTTGAGAAACTCAGACGGGAAAAGGGCTCTTTGACAGAGAAACCATACCAACAAAATGTTAACATAGTTCCATATAGTTATGATGGACGAGAGAATAGCAGTAATGAGGCACAACTTTATAAGCTTCAGTCATCTCGAAGCCGCGCTCGTAGCATAAAAATCACTCCACCTGTGACTGCAGACAGTGTTACAATGAACAAGTCAAACAAGGTTGATGTCTTAACTGAATCAATTATTATCTAGTCTGCTATTCCATCTTGCTTTAATTAGCTCTTGGAAGGTTAGCATACTGACAACAAATTGGTTTTCTTCATTCTTATAGGATTCAGTTCTTTTACGATTGAACAACCGTCAAATAACGCTTCTGCTTTCATCCATTTGGGCTCAGGCCCTGTCCCCTGAAAATATGCCAGATAACTATGAAGCAATTGCTCATTCTTATAGTTTGACATTGTTGTTCTCTCGAGCAAAGGTAATAAAGCCCATAAAGTGCTAAATTATCTGCAACTAGTGGTAGTTCCCATATAATTTTTCCTTTTTTTTCTTTGATATGAACTCATGTTCTGAGGTACATTCTATGCATTTGAGGATCCCCTTTACAATGATGGGGGAAAATAGTAGCAACGAATTACATTTTCTAAGATTTAGTTGTACCACTAGTTGTTATCTTCCTGTTGGAACTTAATGCCTGACTGGGAAGATAAATGTAGTTTTTTCCTTGCAACTTCTCTACATATAGATGTCCTCCATTATATAAACCGATTTTGGTTAATATTATTGTATTTTGGCACTTGATTAACCATCAATGCTTTATAGAAAGAACCTTAGCATTTTCTCGCATGTTAGCTGTTCTTTTGTCTAAGAGATTCATACTACTTGATTACTTAGTATATCAACAACAAATTCTGTTGTTAGTCAACACAAAAGTAGTCTTACAGGCATCACCATTGGCTTTTGTGCAGATTTTTCTTTTTTTTATTCCCCAAAATAGTGGTCACCAATTATAATTCTTCTGAATGGTGCACTCATTGCATTATCCAGTACTTGTAACTTGCAAGAAGGTAATAGAAAAATATAGTAGCAATTTTAGGCAATGTCTCTGCCACACATGATTTTTGTTCCCATATTTTGTTTATCTATTTTGTCTAGGTTGTAGAATTTTTTCCTAATTATCTAAGGTCAAAGCACATGAAGGTTTCACAAAATAGAGCGGAAGGAATTTAGGAATGAACCTCTTGTCCATTTACTCTGACTCTATTTAGCTTTATATTGGAGAGGAGGGAATAATAGATGGTTTTCTATTAATAGGATAATAAAATGCCATGTCATCAGAGGTATTATGTTTCACAATTTTTCTAAGAAGAAAAAACTGCAATATTTTTGTTTGAAGTTTTCTGGTAGCTTAAAATTCCTGCCATATTACTCTAAGCATGCAAGTTATTAGAGGCCTAATATCATTAAGGGCTACTTAAATGTTTTTAATTTTGCAGATAAGGTCTCCCATTGGTATTTACATAGATTCCCAAAATCCCCTTGTTTTATGCATATTAGCCTGTCATAAAAGTCTAGTTTTGCAGCTTATTATAAGGCATTTTTACATCTGAAGTAATTTTTGATCTCTCTACCATGGACATTCTTATGGATTTTTGCCTGTGTAACTTACCAGATTTTCATAATTGTAAAAATACCTTGGAAAAGCTGTGAACTATTCACTAAATTTTAAAAAAACATATATTTACCCATCTTATCATCGTATACTGTCTAGCCACCAGTGCAAGGACCATTTGAAAGCAAAAAAACTAAAATGCCTCCATTCAGAGCTTTTATTTATGAGTAGAACCTACTAGTTTCTTTCTCTATGTCTGACAATCTCTCCCTCCCCCTCCCTTGAGCTTTCTTCATCCCATGAGTTTTCTCCCTTGATCCCCTCTCACCCCTGAATCCCCTTTCTCTTTAGCTTTGTCTTATCTCTAAACTCTCTCCTTGAGCTCTTTGAAGAAATGATCACATGCAGGTACAAACCTTCTCAAAAAGTAGTTGGTAACAGAGTGATACTAGCCCAGGATCTAAAACCATAATGGAAGAAGAAATCAAGGTGAAACTAAAATCTTTTATAGAACTTCTCAAAAGACAAGACTCTGAACTCCAATTCTAAACTTCGCTATTCTGAATTTGGATCACTTGGACCTAGATACTAAATATTTGAGTAATTTACATACCTAGACACCATACCTATTTATACAGCTTTATTGTTGTTGTTGTATACCATACCTATTTATGTGGCTTTGTTGTTGTTGTATATCATACCTATTTATAGGATTAGAATTACAACTTAAACCAAGGACCCAAGTTCAGAGTAATCAAGTCCAGAGTTGGAGTTCAGATCTTGTATGTATTTTGAGAAGTACTATAAAAGTTTTTTATTTCTACTTTGGTTTTCTCTTCTTTTATGGTAGTTTTTTATTTTCACCTTGGCTTTTTTTCTTTTATGATTTTAGATCTTGAACTAGCAGTAATTTGTCATTACTGTTTGAGAAAGGTTGCACTTTTATGCGATCCTCCCTTTCTTCACATGCTTCTCTCTCTCCCTTTCGCTCTTTCTCCCACTTTTCTACTTGTAATGTCAATCCCAATTGCTTCTGAAATAGTGGTCAAACAATTAATCACACTTGTGCAGTTTGATTATTTAGGGGTTAGGGTTGGTTACTAAACCAGGGTTTTAACGATGGCTCTTGATGAGATTGGATAATGGGGCATGACGAGAGAGTCAATTATTAGGCTTTCCACATTTACACGGGGTACAAGCAACTCATGATTTTGCAAAGGCTAATTGGATAAATTGAAAATTTGGGACCAGTAAATATTATTAACTTTTATGTCCTTATCTTTTTGGAAAAACATGTTTCTCTGATGTATCAGAAGTTCATGATGAGCAGAGAAAGCATTCTTTTTTTTAATAATAGATGAAAGAGAAGAGAGACAAAGGGAAAGATAATAATTGTGAATAAAAAAAAAAAAGTACTTTAGATTCAACCTGGCTTAAGTAACTCATTGGTATGAAGATCTTGCACCTCTGCATGTTTCATTCATTATCTTTCATAATGTGTGTCAAAGAACTGTTCACTCAGTATCATAGTTATAATCTTTTTACCTTTCAATAGACCTCCAAGTATTATCAAAATGGAAAACTTGCCATTAATCAAATTATTTTAATCATTTCATCTGTTCTTTACATACTTGCTTTGACACTGCATGTTGTTTGTCAGCAATTGTGTTTGTTCTACCTTTTCTTGTAAGATGCAGTTCTATGGTAGTATTATCTTGTTCTCTGTTATTTAGCCACCATGCAAAGTGCAAAAAAATGTTTCTTTGGGTTGGACATCTAAGTTATGGACTATTCATTATTGCTGTAGTTTGTTATGAGTTGACAAAGAACCCAGTTTTGCAAATATGATTAAACTTCTTCTGTGCCTCTTGAAGAACATGACTTATACAAGTACATTCTTTCACAACTTTTGTTTCTTGAGCTCTCCATTTCAACCGTTAGAATGCCTTCCATCAATATTTAGAAATCTCTACAAAGTTCAATTAGTAAATGGCATAGCTCTGTATTATTGAACTATATAAAGAACTGTGATATCTCAAAAACATTTGTGAAAACTAAATGATTCAGAAAAAGTTAGACAAATAAATAATAAATATAACTAAAATTTCTATCAAATAGTCATTTGATGGCCTTTTGCTTCCATATGAACATATATATTTAAAGCAGAGGAAGCTATTTGTTTTTGACCTTTTGTTTTCACTTTTCTCTATAAGTTTCAGCCAAGTTTTTAGGTTCTCTTTTTCTTTTATGAATTGTGGAGTTTATTAGATACCAGCTAAAAAAATGATGTTGTCTCTTGATGGTTAAATAGGTTTACAATTTAGCTTCAAACAACTCAACTGTGATGTAAATGGATTCTTTTTGTGTAACTATCCTCAGTTTGTTTCTGTTTCAACTTTTACAGACCTCAATCCATGAATGTCTTTGTCAGAGTTTTCAGCTTACCTTCTCTCTAAGAAGCATTTCACTTGGAGGGGGTAAGATTTTTTATTCTGCAGTTATGTGCAATGAGTTATTGAATCGAAATGAATGTAATCCATCTTTGGACCACATGAAGTGTCATGTAGAAAACATTGTTTAATCCAAGTTCTCTTAATTCTTAAAATAGTGTGTACAATTTGTCTTGTCAGATTATGTTTTAGGCTAACATATGCCTGAAGCCTGTAGTCTGTTTCTTGTCTTCAATGATGAAATATTAGTAATATTTATAACTCACAAAGGAGAGTGAAATTTTAATTTGAAATGTCCATCAACTAAAATCAAATTAGGTTTGCAGTACCATACTTTTTTCTGCATTGATATATACTATGGAATGTATGTAACATAAAGTGTCATGCTTACGCTTTGAATTTTTAAGGAGATCACAAATTTGGACTTTTTTGTTCAAATTTCTAGAAATTCCTTCATGCTTTTTTATGCTAGTCTAATTAAAAAGGATCAACAAAAGAATGTTTTGACATGTTAATAAGTTATACCCTCAACCAAGGCGAGGAGAGGGGTTTACAAAGAAGGCTCACAATTGCGAGCCCTTATTTCCAAACTTTTAAAGTATATTTTTTTATTACACCAGATTGGACCATTCGAAATTGGGTGGACAGTGTACCAGTTCATGCCTGGACTGGTAAATACTGGTTGGTAGTTGCTAGTTTGATTCGCCTTTTTTGAACTTCCTACCTAAATTGGCCAATTAGTCTTCACCTAAACTATTAAATGGTTATTTAATGTCCATCCAATCCAAGTAATTCCTGTGGTAGAAACATAATTATTCTCCAGGCTTTTTCTGTCTGGATGGCTTTTTGATGGGTGCTCAGATTATTTTTTAAATTATTGTTGTTCAGTTTATAACTATACTTCATTTTAAATAATGGTTGTCCTATGAGGAGGAATATATTTCTTGTGCATGGAGTATGAGAAATGAGAGAATATGTCAGATATAGTATTTTGGTCACTTGATCAATTTAGAATTGTAGATAATTTAGATTAGGTATGTTAGTTTTTCATTCTGTAGTCTTTCTTAATGGTGTTATGTTAACAAACCCAGTTGTTGACTTTTCGCCTAACTCTTTTGTAGGTTCTCTTTCACCATCACGTCGTCGTTCCCTATATACTCTCGCAACAGCTATGTTTATGTTTTCTTCAAAAGCATTCAATATAGGGCCTCTTATTCCAATTGTTAAGTCATCTCTTAATGAGAGAACGGTATGCATATTAGCATCTTACTTCTATTATACGTTTCTTACCTTCCTCACATTTCATTGGAAATATAAATGTGCTCTCACATCACTCACACACATGGTGGGAAGAACTCAATTCATCGATTCATTTATGGTTGATGCATTACAATGTTCTAGCCCCTTTTTTATTGGATCAACTACAAGAATAAAAAGGAAATTATAGGAATAAAAAAATTACAATAACAATAACAAAGTCGTAAGTCTCAATTATTTAGAGTCGGCTACATAGATCTTTTGCTGCCATTGACATATGTAAAAGGCCAAAAATAAGAAAAATTACAATCACATCAAATCAAATATATTATATGTTCCTTCATTTGAAGAAGATAATATTCTTTACTTGATTTGAAGGATAATATTTCTTTTCTTGGTAATATTATTGATTGATAATTCATTATTTATAGAAATGAATCTTTAAGATCTTTAGTCAATAACGAACTTAATTTCTTTCACTCTTTTCTGCATTATTTTTTCTTCTTCACCTTGAGATGTTGTCTTGTGAGTTGTGACAACTTATGACATATGTAAAATATCTCTAAGCTAATAAAATTTATTCTGATAATATATAAATTAAATTGCTCCTACATCATTGGGCCATTGGATAATTGATTGAATCAATGAGTCAATTGATTGAACTGTAGGCTTAATAAAATTATAAGAATAATTATATGTTATGTTAAAAATATAAAATATATGGGTAATGTTATAAAAATAATTTTAATATAATGAAAAGGGGATGAAAGGGGAGTGACAGACACGTTAAGGGGGTTAAGAGAATAGATATTATTTTCTTTCATCCTTATATTGAAGAAAACCTAAAATGGCCTTCAATAATATCTTTGATAATAAATACATAACGGGGGATATTCTAGTTTTTTTAATGTTCAGACAATTTAATTAGTGAATTGAACTAATCGAGGCTTTGATTCTTGGTTTTTCTGGTCTGGCCGGCCTGTGTGGTCCTTGTTTTACAACTATGAACTAATTATTTTTAGAGTTGTAAAGTTGACAGCACATTATCTTGTTTTTTTAAATTTCTCAGACATATATCTAGTGTACATCTCATGTGTTACTTGCCACGAAAATAAGTTCACCTTTTGGTACAAACCTATTAATCATCACAAACGGTTGTCCTTGTCCAGGTTGATCCATTTCTCCGGTTGGTTGAAGACGGTAAACTTCAAGCTGTGAACACTGCATCCAACAATTTCTCAATAGCTTATGGGTCACAAGAGGATGATAACAATGCCTTAGAATCTCTTCAAGCTGTAGAACTGACAGAAAGCCAGTCCAAAGAATCCATTGTTTCTCTGATCATGAATAGTTTAAGCGATTTATCAGATGTAATCCTTAAAAAAAAAAAAAAAACTTAGTTTCATGGTTAAATCTCATATATGTAGGACTTCTTATTCAATTTTCAGTTTCTTATTACTTTTGCACATTCCTGCAGTCAGAAATATCTACTATAAAAACACAACTGCTGAGTGACTTCTTGCCAGATGACGTTGGTCCACTTAGGGCTCAGTTTGTGGAAACATCTCGACAGATTTTGCCATTTGAGTCTCAAAAGGAGAACACCCAAGAGGTGATGATTTTGTAGTTTAACTGGTCTTGAAAATTTTTATCATTTAAACAACTGAATTTTATTTTACAGGTTACAACTCCAAATCTGATTGATTTTGATAACTTTCCTGAAGGATTTGAAACAGTAACAGACCATTCACAATTGGCTAATGGCACATTCGATCTTCTCAGCGTCGATAAGCTTTTAGAAACAGTATGGTTTCCATTTATATACTTTCTATACTCTTTTACACTGCACCAGAATATTGAAAATGAGTAATCTTTCTATGGAAAAATCTATGTAAAATTTAAACACTAGTAGTCACCTCTCTTTCAGTTTCTTTACTACATTGATCACTTTACATGTTGCTCACTGGTTTTTTTTATACTTAATCATGAGACTTTACCACTTGAAAAATCACAAGACACTTGGAAGGATGTGATATTACTTATGTGAGGAAAATATTTTTGAGAAATTGAGAATTATAAAGCTTGAACTCCTGAGGCATGTTTACATAATAGAACTTGACCTTACATGTTTAAACTGGTATATGAATCAGCTTCCGACTCATCCTTTGTAAAACATTAATCATAAGATTTTATGGTTGAGTTGAATCAGATGACACTGCCCTTGTGGTTCATCATATCTGTATGGAGCATGTTCAAAAGTCATTTGACAATAATATTGCAGAAAATTTTAGCTCTAAAGGTAACTATTGAAACGGCATTCGCAAGAAAATTAAATGCTTTATGCATCAATTTGTATCTCAAATTCTCAACAACTCAGATTGACAATATTGTCTTCTGGATACAATTAAGTGATTCATTTGTGCATTTATGCTATATGCATTAAAAATGTGTTGTGGTTTATAATCATGTTTAGAATTCATTTTAAGCGCATGAGTCTGAGTCTACCCTTTTGATGAGCTTATTTGTGCACCACAGACAAACTTTTATAGAATTGTTGTGGTGGATTCTTAAGGCCTCTCAGGACTTGTTCCCTGCCATGGACTAGGATCATTCTGATGGCTGAGAAAAGCCCAGTAAATTTGATATTGTCATTGAATCTTCTGAAGTAGCATTTCTAACTGAACACCATGTCGTGGGACATTTTCTGGTATAATCTGTAGTGGTATCTCACTCTTTTCCACTTTTGTACTGCAGCTATTGCCCATTGCTTCTCACTTTTCTTACCTCTTACCCTGTAATTAAAATATTTTGCCCTTTCCATCTCGCATTGTCAACAATGGTAGAGGAAGGAGCAAGTGTTTGTATTTGAAAATACTGAATGCAAGTAATATGGTTTTGTTTCTTTCTTATGTAAAAATTTCTGTTTCAGGTCTTGGAGACAGCATGGCCTGTTGGAAGATTTTCTGCGTCATCCACCTCTGATGTGCCATTCAAAGAGATGGCTGGTCACTGTGAGGCTCTTACGATGGGAAAGCAACAAAAAATGTCTGTCTTCACAAGTGCCCAACAAAATCATGATATCTTATTTGGTGGCCCCTTAGAAGAAGTACATGAAGAGAAAAAGTCATCATTCTCCAATACTAACCAATCCGAAAAGGTATCACCACAGATCTCTGGGAAAATCATGATGTTAAATGATTTATCTTATTATGCCCTTCTTCATCTTTATTTTATAGTATGGTGATGCCATGCAACATACACTTTCTGGTCGGCTCTGAGATGCTATTTCTGCAACTCTGAAGTTTCTATATTTAAATTGGAAATTTGTTTTAAAACCTTCGAAACTTGCTTCATTTCTTTAGGATTTTTAAACTTGTGCCTCTTGTTTTGAGACAAGTAACTATTCTGCTGTTTCACTAAAATAATACCTGTTCATGGATATCTTAGATAATTTTGCAGATTTGTTATGCTTAATCTATAATTTCAACCCTATTCACTTTTTCTATGGATTTGTTGTTCACACATGTTTTTATTAGCTCTTATTTTGTTAGTTGAGAAATTAAATGCATATACTTCAGCCTGTCAAGTTAAAAGATTAGCATGTGGGTGCAGAGTGGTAATCCTTTCCTCGACGAGAAATTGTGTGCGGACCTGCAAAGACAGTTTTGTGGCAACAATATGATATTAAATGCTGAGTTCCATCATCAGCCTCAGTGCCTCAGGCTCCCAGCCTCAAGCCCATATGACAACTTCCTGAAGGCCGCAGGCTGTTAGAGGATGGCCAGAAAACTCGGCCCCTTGATAGATGTTGCTAGTGTAAATTTTCTTAATGATTTCGAGCTTAAAACTTCCTCGTTCAGGATGATGGTTCGTACACTTCATGTTGTGTAGAGTTCTATCTTGTAATGGTGGTCATGGCGATGTGAAATTCCATTCATTCTTTCTTGTACCTTGTTCTGTCGGGAAATCCAAAGAAAAAAAGAAAAGAAAAGAAAAGAAAGTTTTCCCTTTTCTTTTCTTTTGGTTTGTTGTGAAGCCTGAGGAGGCAGCTTAATTTGTTGAATCCATATTTGTTGCATGGGACACTAGTGAACATTCTTAGTGTTGGATTGTAGTGGAGCTTATTAGTAAATTTTGGCTTCCGGACTACAAGCAATTCTCTTGCTTGATCTTTTCTATTGCAAGGAACTTTTTACCTCCACCTTCATATACTTCTCTCCTGGATGCTTGCTGTTCACTCAATTTCCTAAAGAACAATGCATTTGAGGAAGGGCTGAAAACTTGCATCTTGATAACTGCACAAACACTACATCCATGCATTAGTATTCATTGTAATTTTTTTGTGAATTTTTTTTACTTTTAGATTGATTGTAAGGACATTGGATAGATCTTCAAAAATGTTCTTTTGCGTGTGATCCAAACCCATGAATTCAAATATCGGTCATGTATCGATCGGTGATCAGATCAGTATTAGACCATATAGCATGGTACCGATCGATATTATTTTGTACTTTTTTTTTTTTTTCGGTATAATGTCAGGTATACTGATACTGTATCAGTTTGGTGATTGAGATTTAAATCCTTTTTCTGAATCAATGTTATGTGTTCTCTTCCATTTTTGATGGTTGAACCTTGTGCTTTCGATAAGTAGATTATTGACACTTGGGCAGCAGGTGATCGACACCTTAGACACCAAGTGGTCGATGCCTCACGCCGTGTGCTTGACACCTCAGCGACATATTGTCAACGCCTAGCGCCACATGGTCAACATGTTAGCATCCAGTGATTCCATTTTGCCTTGTCAATCAATCATCTCTCAATGTCCGATCAACACCACATGTTAGAGCGTTATGTCATCCCAAGATCGATGCACCACGTCCTCTACAAGTATCACATCATCCAAAAGTAATCGTCTTGGGAGTTTACTTGAAAAGAGGTTCAATAAGTACATCCTAATACAGTCTTAAACTTAGAACTTGTTCGACTGGCTTGAGACCATTTTGGAGAAAGGATCAGGTTGGATCTAAATCAATTTTTACCTCGGATAACTAAAATCTAACTTAATAGATAGATTGATGTCTTAAGGAATCTTTATCAGACCATCTCGATTAAACCCAGAGGATTTGAGTTTGAATGGTCGAGGCTAACAGTATCAAATGCTTCCATATCGAATCACAAAAGTTACGCTTAACATCCTGGTTCTTATATTTTCAAAAGACATTGGAATCGGAAAGTAAAATATTTAACCACATTTCTCCTTACACCATTGTTTCTACTAATGAAAATATCGTACTTGCTCAATAGTAAATTAAAATGAGACAAAGTTAGTATATACTCAATAGTGAACCCTATAATATTTTCGTCAACAGAGTTGACGTGAGGAGAAATGAGATTAAATACAAGGTTTTTAATCTCGTATCGTATTGACATATCGAGCAGTATACCTAAAATAAGTATAAAATCTTCCAAAATACTTGAAAAATAGAAAAAAAAAAAGTTAGAATAGGATTTTTAAGTTAGAAATAAATATACATTCAGTATAGTTTTAGCCAATCAAATGTAAATTAGGTAAAAACAATGTATAGTGAACCCTATAATATTTTCGTCAACAGAGTTGACGTGAGGAGAAATGAGATTAAATACAAGGTTTTTAATCTCGTATCGTATTGACATATCGAGCAGTATACCTAAAATAAGTATAAAATCTTCCAAAATACTTGAAAAATAGAAAAAAAAAAAGTTAGAATAGGATTTTTAAGTTAGAAATAAATATATATTTAGTATAGTTTTAGCCAAACAAATGTAAATTAGGTAAGAACAATGCCATATATCTTTTTTAAACTTTGAGGAGTAGCCTTGTGTAATGTTACAATTTTAGTATATTTTGGATCATCCTTATATTAATATTAAATTATTTATAAAATAATTATTTGAAATGTTAGATTATTTTATATACAACTTAAACTTTAAGATTTAAATGTGTAGATATACTTGATTCTACTACCAAAACGAATGATGGGTCTCCATGGGTGGTGGATCGAGTCCTTGATTCTATGTATCTATATATTAATATGATATGTTTGTCGAACCCAATCTTAAACTTGATCCCATGACATAGTATATTGATATATCGTATGTCATTAGTGCATCAATATAGTAATAGTTGTAGGTTTATCGTCGTGAATCATATGTGTCTGAGATAGCTCCTGAGGCATGTATTGATGAATATAAGATCTCATACTTTCGCTATTGATATGTTGTTTCGTATCATAGTGTTGCTCAGAGAAATATGACTAACTATCACTATACTTTTGTTGGCTGTAAGATTTTTCATAATATGGTAGTTATGAATACAATGAGTTTCGTTCTGTATCTACATCATGTAGGCTCTATTGTATCTGCTTAAAATCATTCATTGGCTTCCTTTTTTATGCATAAACTCGACCAGTACCTCATCGAGCTATATGATATGAATCTTGGATGACATATGTAAAATACTACTCCTTGGTCCATGCACTACCCTCAAATTATGTAGACGAGATTATCAACTACCCGTCATCATTGCCATCATCGGTCAAGGCACTGCTATCCACGTAACTATCATGTCTCTAGACCAACTGAGTTGCTGAATGCGATTACGAAGGTATCTTATTGCCCGACTCGATTCTTTCTAATAGTGTAGTTGATACTACTACTTTTTCCTTTACCTTTGCCTTTGTATATTAGGCAGACAATCGTGATGGTTGGGTGTCTCTGGTTCCCAAAGTAGTTTAACTCGAACTTGTTTAGCTCTTTTCGTCATATTCTGACTGAAGGAGATTTTCCTCATATTGGAGATATACTTCCTCTTCTTCTATTACCTTAGTGATAAAATAAGAAGGATATTAAGGATCTCCCATCTTATCAAGTAGATGATCCTCTTGGTTCTCTACCGCTTTGACCCACTTTAACATCGGCTCTGAATCTTCGTTGTAGAAATGAAGATCGTTGGGATCAATTTTTGGTTCTTTTGGCTCATTATTCAGCTCGGCACACTGCAACTTTAGTTACATATTATAGTTGACATATACTAGTTTCTTCAATCATATGTACAATAGTCTGTTATGGACTTTCATGTGAATTAATATGAACGTTAACCAATTACGTTCGCAACCACTAGATGTCATTGGCAAAAGTATACGAACGACAACCTTCCTTAAATTTGATACGTCATCTTCAAATTATAGCTACAATTTGATTGCAAAAAGATACAAGTAAGACTTTATTAGCATAACAAATAATTAAGATCAAATATAATTGATAATTAATATGCATAACTTTTTCTCACTAGGATCCATAGTGTAACAACATGATATAACTACAACATCAGAGAATGAACCAATTATATCTCGGAATAATCGGTCCTTCATAATAGCATCGACTGCATCAGTAGTGTTTGACAAGAGTTGATATATAATATTTCTTAATACCGTTAGTAAATCATTTTATATTCCAAGAGTGTACCAATATTGAATTGTCGGGTTTAGATAATATGCTGCAAGACATAATTTTGTTAGTAAAATTTTTTATATAATAAAAAATTAAATTAAATTAGACTGGATATGAATTTACCTGCATTATTGATATCTTGATCTATATGAACTTCGGTCATACGATTAATGATCTATAAGTATTGGTTAATTTTAAAATCATCTTTGAATACTTTTTTGACCTCATCTCTTATTGTAATCAATATATATTTAAGATAAGACATTTGTGAACACTTATCCATATTAACCTTAAGGAGGATAGCATAAAATAGTTTCATACATTTTATAATTTCATTCATGATTTCTCAAAATCTAGAAGAAAGAATGATATTTTCTATCTTCTTACTATCGCTCAATCTCGAATACTTGAAATTAGACCATTCTTGTGAGATGATCATTGCCTTGAGGCCTTGCCTCTTTTGTTATAATGACTTTAATGCAATAAAATTGGTTAATAAACTAAATGACTCTAAGTCGGAGTATCTCACCATTTATATACTTTTACATTAAAGAGTAGATCAAATGATAATTATATATAAACTTTGTAATTGATTGTGCTCGAGCTACATACTTACTGATGCTAGCTCTCTAATATCCTTCAGCATTAGATCCATATAATGTGATACACATGAAGTTCAAAACAATATTTTTTTCTTTTTTTCATCAATTATAAATCAGTCCTCTTGAAAGTCGCTCCATTGTCGGTGATTATTTGGATAATATATTGTGGTCCGATCTCCTTTACTATGGTATCCATTAAGTCTTCAATATAGTTTACATCTTGGATCTTATCAAAAGTATTAACCAACTTATGAAACACTACTTATCTATTGCAATAAATAAGAAAATTAATGATACACATTCTTGTTGGCCTTGTCGAACTATCACACATCAATATCACCCCATATTCGTTCCATTGTCTCTTGAGGATTTGATCTAATCCTTCAGTTCTGCTACCTTATTATCTAAATATACATCATAAATCTCCCTTGATGTTAGAGGTTAGATTTTCTTACTAGACTTTTGAACAGAGGAGACTATACTATGGTAATATAGATCATGGGCTATGTTTGCTAGAATCCTATAGAAGTTAAACTATTTTGAAATTGCCTTCCTAACATCCCACTTCTTTTCTTTTGTATATATATTGTCAATCCTTATTTATTTCACTATTTGTGGAGGATAGGCTTATGGATCAATATCAATAATATCTAGTGTGGATCTCATTCTAAGACCTTATAAAACAGAGATGTCATCATGCCTCATGCTACTAGTTCAACTTAACTAAGAAGGGGTAGTTAGTTATCTTATATTGGTTGACCTTTGGATTTTACTACTACCATCATGATCTTATTGTGAGTCAGGTCATCAATATCTTATCGCTTCGTCATATATGTACTAATGCTCTAGTGATGCACAATTACCAACTGTGAGATTCGGGTCGATTTCATCGTCGCAACCCTTATAGTCATCATAAACTTGTTCCTACGTAGCCTTATATTAATTCTTCTCTTACTTATTATAACTTGTTTTGAAATGATTTACAAACCTCCGTCGGAG
>LVTN01000023.1:915528-962316 GCA_001649415.1 Musa itinerans | reverse complement strand
CTTCTTCTTCTTCTTCTTCTTCTTCGAAGAGTGATCGGAAGGAGGTACTGCTCAAGGGTGGCGTAAACTGAAAGGAACCGATCAAAGAGACTGAGACTGCTGCAATCATATATGGATGCCCTTCCCACCTAATCCGCCGGCATTGTTGTGTGCAGTGTACTTTATTCTGAAGGGAACATTACCTTAAAAAAGTGGGGGAAGGACCAATTCATTTCCTTTGTCAACCCAACAAGACACTGCAGTAGGTCACTCCTCATCTCCAGTCCCCCCTTCCTGAAGCCAGGCATAGAGAGAAGGAGCACATTCCACACCCAATAATTAAGTTCCATCCCCATCTCTATCCTCCATTTATTTTGCTTAGGAGTAAAGTCCTAGAGATGGCCACGGACGTTTGTGGTGGAGGTAGATAAATGGAGGACTCAGTCGGTCATGGCCATGGCTGTGGTTGTGTACAGACATGTGCTTGGTAGGGTAGTGCAGGCATTGAAGGTCAGCTTGTCCCAACAAAATGAGGACCATCTGTGGGTCAAATCCACTACATCATCAGCCAAATTAGCCACCACATAGGTTCAGCAAATCAACAACCCCTTCTTCTTCCTCGCCTGTCAGTGAGAACTTCTGCAGGACCAGCTTCTCTTCTGGTAGTGAATAAAAAGTAATCCAACTATGGGAGAGAAGAGTAGATAAGCAGTATAGAAATAATATATAGCAAGACCATGAGTTAAATGATAAGGTCAGTGAGTGATAATGTATTTAGACAGCATCAGCAGTGTAAGATGTGTTTCTGTGCAAAGTTTATCTATTTGAACTTCTGAGCGTTCTTATCCACCATCTTCTTCTTGCATAGGTATGATCTGTAGCCCAAGCCAGTACAGGACCAGACAAGTGATCCAAAGATGATTTCTTAGATTATCTCCAAATGGTTTGTGTTTATGTTCTAAATGATAATATTTCATTATAAATGGAGAGTATTTGGCATTAACTTTGCTAGGTTGGCTTGTAATTGCACAACAATACATGATTCATGCACAGCTGAACATTAGAGGGTGGGGGGGGGGGTCCATAACACTGGTTGGAAACAGGAAGGATACAGTGTGATGATAGCCATAGAATGGAAGCAATGGCTTCCATCAATTGGAAGGGTGGTCCAATGTGACAACCACCACAAATATTAATCTGGTCCACATCATGAAATATCATCGAAGCAGCATTGGCATGTTTCGGTCTCTTTGTTTGACTGAGAATACATTGCAGAGTGTCATACGGAATCAATTGTTCCACGGTTCATTGTGTTGCAATGATTGGTAGCAAACAAAACCAAGTTGCAAATATGTTAATCCAAAAAATTCTATTTTCCAATAAAAAAAATCTCTCTAATTACCATATTTTTCATTTATCCCTGCAAAAGAAATAGTTTTAGTTGTTTTTAAATAAGGTTCATAGAGAATGAACTCTTGTTGAGAACATTCTTCACTTGTCATCTTTCTCACCAAGCAAAGTCACATATATGATCGACGATTATGATTCATTTACGATTCTTAATTTGATATGCTATGTAATATACAAATGTAATCTAATATTTAATTTTGTGCTCGTATATGTTCATACTTTTTTGATATAATTTTTTATGTTAATAAATATTCTATATTTCATAAAATATTTCACACTTATCGCCACCACCGACTGTATTGTTCCACACTTTTATGACAAAATAATTCAATGAAAATTCTTGTGACCAAATTCAAATCAAGCAAACTTTTTATCTGCATAATGTAATGCATAATTTCCCCATCTTTACACTATTTAATCTGCTAAAAATAGTACTCTAAGTTAAGGTATCCACACTTTGGTACTTGCATGAAAATTAATCACACTTTCATCACCATATAAGCTTTACTGCATGAAAACGATGCAGATTTTTTTGCAATCCAAGTTAATATCGTTCTGTGAAACTAACACTAGTACTAAAAGATCAGTATGACCGCCCTCAGTGTGAGCAGATGTTAACATCAACCTATACATTGCCAGTCGATCACTATTCACAATGCATTCAGAGATGAAGTTGCTCCGAGAGAACGAGCAGTGGTGAAAGGAAGATGCTGTTTGTTCTGAACTGACATAGATGTTGTGTTCTTTCTGTTCAATGATGGGGATTTCGGCAGTGATCATGAGTCCAGGGATGTTGCCACAAACCAGAAGCTCTCTGCACCCTCTGACGCAAAGATCCTGTGGAGATCGAACAGGGAATTCTATTTACTGGCCCTTTTGGGACGGATCGAAGTCAATACTGCAGTTTTGGCAAACAGGACTCATGGACATTGATCTTTTACAGATGGAAGGAAACCTCATGCTCAAAGAGACGGTGTTGTCTTCCTACTTGTACTGCAGTGATCAGCATCAGAATATTTTAAGCTTCTTCGCTGGAAATATCAGACTCATGTCAGCCCCACCATGACCACACCAAACATTGGTTCTGAGAAGAAGATAAGACGTGAGCATTTCAGACAATTCAACCCTCTTCTCGCCAACATTTAAACGAAGGAGAAGAAAAGGAAAGGAGAGGAGAGGAAAGAGAAGAAGGCAACCTCGACTCAAATCCAACCACTTGACTGTGACTCGCCCTTCCTCTTCTTTTTTAGCTTGGCCCTTCACTTGATTCCGACGCCTCCTTCGGTGTTGCCGACACTTCCGCTGGCAGGCCTTTGTTCCTGGTAGGAATGGGGAGGCAATCATGCTGCTACAGGCAGAAGCTGAGGAAAGGCCTGTGGTCTCCTGAGGAAGATGAGAAGCTGATCAGGCATATAAACAAGTATGGCCATGGATGCTGGAGCTCAGTTCCTAAACAAGCAGGTAATGCATATACACATTGCCAATTCAACCAAAATATGTCCTCTCCGCTGCCTCTTGTACTCATATGCGCAAGCGTTTCAGGTCTTGAGAGGTGCGGAAAGAGCTGCAGGTTGAGGTGGATAAACTACCTGAGGCCTGATCTCAAGAGAGGGACGTTCTCAAAGCAGGAGGAGAGTCTCATAATTGAACTCCATGCAGTGCTCGGGAACAGGTAGAAGAACCCCCTGCAGATGGTCTTCTCTTTCTTGTTTCTGACTCCACAACCTCTGCAGATGGTCACAGATTGCATCACGTTTGCCAGGAAGGACCGACAACGAGATCAAGAACTTCTGGAACTCCTGCGTCAAGAAGAAGCTAAGGCAGAGTGGCATCGACCCCAACACTCACAAGCCGCTCGCAGAGATGGAAGACAAGACCTCTAACTCCGGTGATCTCAAAGCCCCCGCCACAACCTTGGAGAAAACCAAGCATTCGGTACACAAGCCGGCATCATCATCATCATCATCAGGCGAGAGCAGAACATGGAAGAATTCGGTGACGCCGACCAAAGGCTTCTTCCACGACCATGAGAGCTCATCGGCCTGTCACTTGTCCCCTCTTCCACAGTCAGGCTTTGCCCCTGACTGCGCTCCTCTCTTCGAAATGAACCAGGAGTTAAATTGCAGCACGATATCCACAGTTCTGCTATCGGTTCCCAGCGGAAACATCTCAGCTTTGATGAGCCTGAAACCAAATATCGATCTTTTCCGTGATGAAATTGATGGTATTCAGTGCAGCAGTGATGTTTATATGAGTAACAGTCGCCGGAGCAGCATGAACACTGGTAGCGTAATCGAGCTGCAAAGCAGCACCTCCTTCGACTGTGGCATCCTCCCGTTCTCGGAGCTGACGCCAGAAAAGAACGCCCACGTCCAGCTCGAACGGGAACACGAGGACCTCAAATGGTCAGAGTACCTTCAAGGAGCCATTACAGCATCAGCAACAATCCAAAGCCAAAGTCATCCTCTGCAATATGACATCAAGACCGAAAGCCAATCTGTACTCGTTGGTCTGGGCACTTGGCAGCAGAACCAGCAAGGACAGCAGCAGTTGCAGTCCTCAAACATCTACGGTAAGGATTTCCATATGGTATCTGTAGGTTTCGGACAGGTTTAAATCGAGTCAAGAAAGGTAGAGATAGCGACGCTCTTCCAACTCTTCGAGCTCCTCTGTGTAATGGGTGTGTAGACATGATGTTCAAGAGTAATAAGCCAAAGCTTGTTCTGGTTTAAGTTCCACGCTTGTGCAAATTGATTTATCCTCTTTCAGCGATTTGCAAAACATGGATGAAATGCTCCTTTCTTCAACTAAGATTCCTAAGCTCACAAGTCACTGATGCAAATCCTAAACAAGATTTTGTGCCAGCAGCCAACATGGACTTGCATCGAGGCTTACTACATCATGGTTTCTTGCTGTCTACCTCAGCTGCTTGCTTTCCTTCTACCTCATATAACTGCTTCCATCATTGTGAAGAAGAAGAACGTACCGCAGAGAGAATAGGATGGTGCCTTTACGTCTATCACCGGCCATAAGTTTTCGATTGAAACACCTTTTCCGTCAGGCATTATCCGAAAGCACAAATTTCCTATGCTGTGCCAGTTTCATGTAACCTGTGGTAGTAGGAATCATGAGATCAAGGATCTTGTGGTGCTGCAAAGTCTGGAATGGCACTCAGCTCCTGTGGCAGGAAGACACCACCACCATCCAAGGAATTAATCTGTGGATGTGAGTCTCCTTAATTGGCTCATCCTGATGCTGACACCTTGGTTGCAGAGTGGAAACGACGACACCTTTGTTTGCTTCCTCTTCTTATTCCTTCTCGTTCTGCCTTTTGATGTGTGAATTCTTCCAACACATGATGAACATGAGTAAGAAAGAAGACTGGACAGTTTTGCTGATCCAAAACTCGTAGGAGTCTTCCTTCGGACACGATTGAACTTTCTTAACCTGGCAGACTTGCTAGGGACAGGCCGGCGTGCGAATTAATGCCTTGTTCGAGACTAATCGAGATCATAGCGTGTTGACTTGGATCAATAGTCGACAAGGAAAAAGACAATACCATTAGCGACATTCCCTTTGCCAGAAAAATATCATCACCAGTCGATTTTAAGCAAATTTACTCTGCAAAACTAAAGTTGGATTGAGACTAATGTGAGACTGTCCTTTTATTAGAACAATCCATTTGTTGATTGCACTTCAATACTTTCCGTCCACCGTAAGATCAAATTCTCCACCAGAAACATCAGGGTTTTCATTACTGGGAAGTTTTTCCACACTTGAACTCCTTAGCCTCTAAAAACATCGACTTCATAAATTCAAGAATATTTATCAAATCCTAATATATTTAGATAATTTTATGTTACTGATTGTTTTAAAAGACGACGAGTAAAGACTATCAAGGAGAATAGTTAATTGAGAAATCAAGAGCAGAGAGTAACTTGTTCTGTCAAGGGAACCTCTCAAGAGAAAAAGCATCACTCCAGAAGACAAAACATGATTGTGATGTAACACTATAAATTATGTCAAATAAAAAACATCAAAGAATGACCGGTGTGTCCGAGAGAACAGCCCAAAGATCTATATATATTCCCTAAACGTCTTGTGGAAAAGAGAGACGATCTTCATTGACAAACCCGTCCTAATCAAAATTAACCCAAATACAACACCAGAGACAGAATCCACCTCACTTGGACCAGCCATATTTGAGTAGAGGAACTAATGGTTTGTTCAATCTTCCTATCATGCTTGGAATTTGCCTGAGTTCTGGCAAATAATTTGTTATTTATTATAAGTATAAAAATTATAATTATATTTTTTTATTATTAAAAAATTAATATTAAATAATGATAAATCAAGATTATAATTATGTATTTTTTGATGTAATTTAAAAAATATTTATTTGATCTATAAATATATCGTTATCTAATATAAAGAAAGTAGTGATATTGATTTGTTAGAAAAACTAGATTTATCTTTTGATATCTTCCTATTTTTTAGTAGGATCACTATAGGCAATGGAATAAAGACCAAAGCGAGATGAGAAATGATCTATAAGCAAGTCTTGTATATTTATAGGTGAGAGCAGAGGGTCTAATTAAGAGATTCCCTCCCATCAATGTCATCTCGTAAGGAATCTTATCATAATTAGACTTACTTTCTATTAACATATATTTGTAATAAAAAATTAATTAGATTTATAATATATCTTACCCAATTAAATAGGACTATATAATCTAACATTCTTCCACTTCATCCATTAATGGGTATGTTATAAAAAATTAAAATCAAAATAAATAAAAATAAAATTTTATTTAAAAATAATTTTACTAAATTAGATTTTAAAAGTTTTTAAAAGCGTTTTACAAGTACATACAAATTTGATCAAATATACTAATAAGTTTAATAAATATAATACTACATTAAATTTGACTACTAATGTAAGTCATAACGATTGTATATCATCAATATCATATTTCCTTCTATGTATCATAATACTAATTTTGCTAATGTAGTACATAGTAACTCTTATAATTTATCTAGTTAAACGAATCCTTTATCACATTCAACTATAATCCCTCAAGTATCATAATACTAAGTCGTAGTCAATTCTTTTATTAATATGTTAGTTAATGACTTATCAACATATTTAAATCTATCTTCTGTAGCCCTCAAATATTTTTGTGCGCTAGTTGTAAATAAGAATAAAGTTTTTATGTTATTTATTATTATCATTCTTATAAATATTAGATTGAGCTTATTATATCTTTTTCAAACATTCATTTTATTAATTTATTTCATAATATTTTTATCAATTAAGTCTACAGGCTATTCAATAAGCAATACTAGGTCAAGATCATATACACCTAGTATAAACTACATATATTCTAATTATTCTAAATAATTTGAATAAAAGTGTACATGGATACTATTAGCATGAGAATGTATGGAAGCAAGTACTACTATAAAATATATATTAATGCTTTGAGTTTTCAAAATATGATGCTATTTATATCATTTATATTTTATTTTTAGGTGAAATATTGATATATCTAATGTTCACTCAAAATTATTAATGGACGATTAATACCATCCTTATAAAATAGTATTATTATATCTAGGTATAAAATCTTAAACCACAAAGATATCTAAAATAGTATTATCATACTCTATTACATAATTATTTGAAGTAAATTCTTCTTTGAGATTATTTAAATCTCTTAATTATGTGTGTCATTATGAATATTATTTTTAATATTATTTAGAACTAATTTTTTAATATAATTTTATAAACTATTAGCTTATGCCACTTTGATGATTACAGGATCAATATAATAATATAAATTATAATTTAAAATATCTTATTAATAACAAAATATATGTTGTAATTCATGTCCTAAAAGCATATATAATTCATGAACCACTTTGAAAGTTACCGGTTAGATAAAACTTAAATATATAAATTATAAATAATATTTATCAAATATATTTTAATTTAATTTATATAAAATAGTTTAATAGTAATAAAATAATAATCATAATAATTATTAAACATTAATCAACCTAAAAGAAAATTTTAATCTGATAATTATAAACATGATTAAACATAAATTATGCCTTTATAAGAAAAATATATATTATTTTATAATTTTAAATAAATGTATGCGAATAACTATACAAATATCTAAGAACAATAATTAAAATTTAATTATTACAAGCAAAAAAAAATATCAATATGTCATATGAGAAAATTATAAAAGAAGATCATAATTATAATTTATTCTAATTTTATAAATAACCTAAATAGGTTAATCAATTTTATTTAATTGGACATCCCAAAATTAAGCTACCTAGATTAGACCCAATAACCAAATTAATCAAAATTAGATTCAATCAAGAATCCAATTTAAAAATAAATTAATTAAAAATTAGGCTAAAATTGAGCTTGGATCAAAATTTGACTAAATTAGGTCAAATTGGTTAATTTTATAGTTAAGGAGCACGAAGGAATATATTCAAAGATCACACGTGTTACATCACCTGTAAATAGGTAAGGAGCACAAAGGAATAGATTCAAAGATCACCCACGTTACATCATCCTATAAGTAGACGAGAGGCACGAAGGAATATATTCAAAGATCAAACATAATAATAACAAATTAATTTAGAAAAAATATTAATTCGAGATTGAAATCATGATTTAAAAAATGAACAAATCTAGTCACATAAATAGATCTAAAATTCCTTTATGACATAAGTTATTTTGATTTCAAAATATACTGGTATCAATTATAAACATAAAAACTATAAATATGTTATAGAAAAATTTAATATCAATAACTTAAATCAAATAATGTTAGATCAAGATCCAGATTATATATCTTTCAATGTCATTCGAATAATCTATCTTATCTAATTAAATAGATGACATAAGCAATCAATCTATATCTATGTTCGGTAAGCATTAACACTTTGTCTCTGTGAGTCGTATTGTTCATCCACAGGTCCGGACCAGATTACTGAAGCAACTTCTCAACACATCTGGCAGTGTATTGTTCCTTCTGTTGTGCAACCTTACCACGCACCCATGAACCACCAAGAAAAGCTGGTTTGAGTGGCCATCAGCCACCATCCTTCCATGCTTCTCACCAATCCTCCTTCCTCTTATCTAACTCGATCTACAATATCTAATTTTCTATACTGCTTTGTGTCTCACAAAAGCAGGCCACCACAAGAGAAAGCTAGCAATGCACTCCAAAGAAAGGCTGAATGCTTCATGCCCATCACTCTCTCGGCAGGCGAATAAACCCCATCGTCCACTACACGCTGCAGAATCCTGCCACATGACCAGACTCTAGCAAGCAACTGCTCCCAAAATTCCAAGAGGATGTCGGACGTCTGGCAACCAGTGGCCAAGCAGCATAAGAAATAAGGATATAGAATGGAATTTGGGGGTGTTTAGTGGTGCTATTTGCCTCTGTCTATGTGAGGAGGCACTTGGATCTGTGTAGGAAGGCATCAAGGATAAAAGAAAGAATATAAACTGCTTTATTCAAAGAACAAATAATAAATGCTTCCCTAACATTCCACTGGAATCATTGGAAGAGTCATATCCCATTAGCCACTAATCTGGCTTCCTGGATTTGTATAAATTGAGCCTTCCGGGAGATCACTCCAAGCAATGAGCTTCCCATATTCTTTCACTTGGTTTTCTTCATTTCGGGTCTTCCTTCTCAAGGGGTAATGTTTTAGCTCTTCATGTTCTTCTTTGCAATGAATCTCTCATGTCATCTCTTTTGTTTTCTTTTTCGAAGCTAATGATAATTTCAAGTTCTTAACTGTTTGAGCTTTGGCTTTGCGATATAATCTTTGTATGGGTTGTATTGCTCATCGCTTCATATTTCTTCAAGGTATAGAATTTGAGGATGGAAACTGCTGTGAGCGAAGCCAAGTATGAGTGTCTGCTCTTCGGTAAGCTCAGACTTCGGACATAATTATATACGTGAATCCTTCTTTCTTTAATGAAGTCTTACATTCACATGCACTAATGGCAGATATGGATGATACTTTATATCCCTTGAGTTGTGGCATCAATTTGGCTTGCCGCAAGAACATCGAAGGTAAACTTATCTGTGGCAGCAGTCTATTTCCTAATCGTTCATGTACCAATAATTAGTTACCGTAGGTCATACATATATCTAGACAATGAGTTATGACACGGATCTTAATGTTGAATTGTGCTTAACCACAGATTACATGCTGCACCATCTTCGAATAGAAGAAAGCCAAATCCCAAAAATGTGCTTGGAATTGTACAAAGAACACGGAACAACAATGGCTGGTCTTAAGGTACAAACTTCTACTTGATTAAGAACTCCGTTAAGATAGCCATCAGTTTAAGCATTTCATCGACAGGCATTAGGTTTCGTCTTCGACAACGATGAATTCCATGCTTATGTTCATGGAAGATTGCCATATGAGACACTGAAACCGGATCCTTTGTTGAGGAATATGCTCCTTTCGATGCCACAACGAAAGATAGTAAGCAAATCTACTTACGAAGAGCAAAGATGTAATTTGTTTAGACGTCTCATGCTACTGATTTCATTGATTCCAATCTCTCAGATCTTCACAAATGCAGACCAAGCCCATGCTGCGAAGGTTCTCAGCAGGCTTGGCTTAGAAGACTGCTTTGAAGGTGTCATATGCTTTGAGACGCTCAATTCACCACCAAAAAAGACTGAACTTGATGATAAGCTCACTGCTACTCCAGCTTATAATCTACCAGATGATCTAAATAATCATGGATTCTATAGTGAAACCGAGTCAATCACCAATACTGAAAGCAACACAACTCCCCATGAACGAATACTCTGCAAACCATCTGTGGAAGCCATGCAAACTGCAATTAGGATCGCAAACATCGATCCCAGGAGAACAGTTAGTCATAATTTAGTGATCGTCTTTTGATTTCAGACACAAATGAACATATACTGATCGAAGATTTTTCGGCACACAGGTCTTCTTCGATGACAGTGCAAGAAACATTGCAGCAGGAAAGGCAGCATGCCTTCATACTGTTCTTGTAAGTCAAACAAAGATCTCCCCGCAAAAGTTGGAAGGACCATGCAATTTCTTCTCGAGGGGGTATTTATATGAATCTATTATCACATAAAATTGATGTCACATAATATATTGTTGCAGGTTGGGAGCTCAGTGGTCGTGCCAGGTGCTGATAATGCACTAGAGAGCATTCACAACATAAGAGAAGCATTGCCTGAGATCTGGCATGATGAAGGAGACGAGTTAAAACCAGTGCTTGAGACCACCTCTGTGGAAGCCATAGTCCTGGCTTAAACATCATTGCATATGTATTAAACGCAGTGGGGATGCTGACATTACAAATCCGTGTACCATTGACGAAGCTAAAATATAAACATAATATATATATATATATATGCAACTTTGTGCTAAATAATAATATAGTGGGGATGATTTATAAACCACTTTATCTGTTGACTCTTGTTGTGTCACTTTGAGAACCTCGTTGCCATGAACTAATGCTGATGTTAGGGTATAAACAATTCGATCTGATATCAGAAACTTAATGTGGTTGGAGTACATGAAAGACAGAGATTTGTTAAACGATCAAATGATGGTGTAGTGGACTGAAACTTTTAGGGTTTCTCATTTATTTTAACATGCCCAAGCTGGAAGATGAGGGCAGAAGATAACAGAATGAAGGCAGTCCTGATTGTAGAAGGCATCCATGAATGAAGCAAACTCTTCTGCACAAGGTTGACAGCGGAGGATTGTAGAGTTTGGTTGGTGTGCAGGTGCCATGTCTTCATCATCAGGTCATTGTTTCAGCTAGAACCTGTGCAAAGAGGTCTTGCGTCCCAAAAAGCTCAGAGCCTGTATACATGCCTTCCTTGGAAAGGGAGAGAGAACAAGCTCGCTGAAAGAAACTTGCATCAATCTTGCCCATGTAGGACTAAGTTTATTTCTGTGGAGTACATGGGAGCAGCCTTTGGATAGATGCAATCTACAAAGCAAGGGGTCTGCAAGGAACAAATTCTAGGTTTCTCTTCCTGAAAATGACAGAGTGGTCCTTTTTGGTTGGCTAAATATTGGTGTCAGAAATGAATTGCTATCTCTGAGTGGCGCATTCAACATCGGAATAAGAGTGTAAATGAATCAGCACCCCCACCCTGTTTCTACTTGAAGCATATGTCACTGCATGTCACATGGAAATCCAGGTTGGAGAGCACAGTGCAGAAGCAAGCATGACATAGTACCTATTCAGATATAATATATAGTGTACTTATATCTAAGACAAATACCATTGCTACTGATGGAAAGAAGTGATATCTGAAGAAGGTTGGAAGCTGTTCACATCCGAACATAAAGGATTCTTATTAAGGTTAGATGCCATAAGGACCACATAAACGATGATAAGCTAAACTCCAGAGTCCAAGCTGTACACAGATTCTAAAGCCTGTGCAAGTATATAGAATTCCTAGGTTGCAGCAAACCCAGCTGTACTCGCATCCACTGGTAGCATAGATTGTAGATTAAGATATTTGCATTTGGAACTCACTATCTAATTACAAAGTTGACCGCTAGATTGTTCTCTACATCAGTTGTAAGATATGGCCTTCCCGAACATTAGATTGGGTTAGGTTTCATATCGACAACTTGCATGAAAATTGCAGAGGGGAAGATAGTAGAATTGTGGCTGGTTTAAATCTCAAGTCACATTAAGTTGATTACCTAACGCAGACTCTGGACCACTTCCGATTGAAACAGTGGTTGATGCAAAGAAGCCCACAGCCATAAAGAGCTTCCACAGAAATCGGTACCAGCAGTGTCGCATGCTGTAAAAGATGTTCCCATCAAGGCTTGTCACGTACCCATTCTCCATGCTGACTGATGGGCACACATGCACGAAAGCCGGAGAGAGGAAGAGAGAGAGAGAGAGAGAGAGAGAGAGAGAGAGGTGATGGTGTTGTTACAGCAGTAGTTGATGTTACTCGGTCATTTCATCAGTACGGTCAGCTCTTGTATTTAAGTAGCAAGAATAAAACGAAGGGGAGGAAGAAGAAGATCCAACCTCGAGCTGCAGAGCGCCCCTTGCTTCCTTCGAGAATCACATGTTGTTCCTATCCCTTCTCGTGCAATGTTCTGGCGTTAACTGCGAAAGAACGAGTCCTCTTAATCCGTTCTTTTTGCCTTCATTGTAGCCGTCGCTGCTGCTGCTGCACCTCCATGCTCGAGACCTGCACAAACTCCAAAGGTCATTGAACGTGTAACGATGAGATATTGCAAGGGCAACATGATCTCTATACCCAATCTCTTTCATTTTCTCCATATACTCTCTTCGAGACCTTGTGTTCTGTAAGCCTGTTACACACAGAGATGGGTGAGCGTGAGACTCGCGACTTTATGAACCTTGACTCCTTCTCACATCTCCCGTTCATAAGGCCGGCCCGTGAGAGGGCCTCCACCACCGCTTCCGGAGTCCGCCTCTTTGGCGTCGAAGTCCCGCACGTGCCTGACAACGGTGAGAAGTCTTCCAAGGACCTCACCACCAACCCCGACAGCGCCACCGTCTGTAGCCCTGGCAGTGGGAGCGAGAGCCGGCGCCGGTTCGTGTGCCACTACTGCTGCCGCCACTTCCCCACATCGCAAGCCCTCGGCGGACACCAAAACGCCCACAAGCGCGAGCGGCAGCACGCGAAGCGTGCTCAGCTCTATCCGGACATGGCAGCGGCCCTCCACCACCAACCATCCACTGTAGACGGCCACAACGTGCATGGACTTGGTCACTACCATCGCCACCAACCCCGTTTTGGACTCGATTTCCCTTCCATTCCTCACTACCCTTCATGGCGCGCTAGTACCAGCGTCGGAGCTCGTTTCCTTGGTTCGGCGACGCAGCCGATCAACACCAGCCCGTTTCCATGGAGAGTTCCTGCGGCCGTGCATGGTGGCACAAACATGGGTTTGGTTCATGCGGATCGAGTTATGCCATTGCCTCTCACAAGAGGAGATGAGTCGAGAGTCGGTGGAGACGGAGGAGGTTTTGGTTGGAGCGGTAATGCTGCTATCTCTGCTGCTTCTTCTTCTTCTACTACTACTACTACGTCTTCAAGCAGTCGATTTTACTATGAAATGCGAAGTGTAACGGAGACTGTGAATTTGGATTTGCATCTGTGATCAAAGCATGCATGCATTGCTTGGATTGTTTCAAGAAATTATTTGTCCTTCATTCTTCCTAGCAATCTATCTACTCCTGTTCAAGTAATAAAGCTCTGCTTCTTAGTTTCTTCAGTGCTTCTAAGAGGAATATTCTTCATAAGAAAATGTGTGTGATAAGAGATAAATGAGTGTGGATTTCTTAGCCCGTGAAATGACCATGTTCTCCACACCCGTGTTCCTTTCTCTCGTTATAAGGATGGGCTTTTTGGTCTTTTCGAGGCTTCCTCCAGTGAAAGTTCCCACGGCCATACATTTTTTTTGTTCCTACAGATGGAGCCTTGTGATTGGAGATGGAAATGGTCCCACATTTTAGTTGCCCAAAAACAACAGATGGAGCCTTGTGATTGGAGGTGGAAATGGTCCCACATTTTAGTTGCCCAAAAACAACAGATGGAGCCTTGTGATTGGAGGTGGAAATGGTCCCACATTTTAGTTGCCCAAAAACAACAGATGGAGCCTTGTGATTGGAGGTGGAAATGGTCCCACATTTTAGTTGCCCAAAAACAACAGATGGAGCCTTGTGATTGGAGGTGGAAATGGTCCCACATTTTAGTTGCCCAAAAACAACAGATGGAGCCTTGTGATTGGAGGTGGAAATGGTCCCACATTTTAGTTGCCCAAAAACAACAGATGGAGCCTTGTGATTGGAGGTGGAAATGGTCCCACATTTTAGTTGCCCAAAAACAACAGATGGAGCCTTGTGATTGGAGGTGGAAATGGTCCCACATTTTAGTTGCCCAAAAAAATTAACGTCGCCTGAGAGATTCGAACTCTCGCGGGGAAACCCCATGTACTTAGCAGGCACACGCCTTAACCACTCGGCCAAAGCGACGACTTGAAAGGTATCTGCCATTAAATCTACATAAATAAGAGCCAACGTACAAGCGTCCAACAACAAACAAAATCTATTGTTTCAGATACTCTTAACATCGCCATGTGTTTGGTGCTTATATCCACTGCCAGCACAAGTGAGTTTGAGCTGCAGCTGCTGATTTGAAATGGACAACGTTGCTCGAGCATTGCAACTGTCTCTTCTTCATCATTACTAGCTTCAAGGCTTTATTACATCATTGTTGTCTTTCTTGTGTCCTTACCTCTAGTCCCATCATTACATTTAGTTGTTGACACCTACATCGAAACACCAGCAAGCTCCATGCTCAGACAAAGCCTGCGCATGTAGTTCTTGATGACGCTAGAGGGAGAGAAGATCCACTGGGCTGGAAAGGAGTGTATGTGCACAGGAAGAACAATGGGAGGATGATGCGGTTGCAGTAATGTGACATGCTGGTGCCAGATGACCATTGGTGATTGGAAAGGGGACCTTGACTTTGTGCAAAGTTTCTTCTTCTTCTCTTGCAATCAGTGTCCTATATTATTGTCTACCTTGACTTTGTGATCCAATGATTGTTCCTACTCGAAAGCTCTCACTCCGTTCACTTCCTCGTTGGATGGCACTTGCCAATGGCTAATCATGGCTGTTCTTCGCAATAATCTTCTACATATTTCACATCTCTCTTTTTCTTCTTTAAGTGAGAACTAATTGATTGCTTTCTGTTTTTGCCATGCATTGGTAAACAAGAACACAGTCATCTGCTCATCCATGGCTCGAAGTCTGACAGATCGATACTGCCGCAATTCGTGCTGTTACTACTCCACAGACTTCACATATATACATGTAGCAGTATACGAAAGGCTTAGGAAGCACGAAAACCTTTTGCTGAGAAATCGGTAGATAATTTCCCTTCTGCAAGAAATATACGTGCATACATAGTAATTAACAAGACCTATTTTTTCTACTCATTTAACTCGGGAAAATTCAAGTTCTCAGCATCACAATTCCACCTTATTAGCTCGCTTACAGCCATGCGCAAGTTGAGTCACATGATGCTACATGCATTTGGGTTATCGTCGCTGAAGAGCGACATGTACTGCTCTTCCGGTGCGTTGGGGTTGGGGACCGCCTGAGCCGCGTTTCGGACAAAACCAGAAGGGGCCTTCTTGTCGTAGGCTCCGGCGACGTAGGGATACGCAACCAGGTCGTAGGGGACGTAGGGCCAAATCTCTGCTCTCTTTCCCGTGCTCTTGATCCTCTCCAAGACTTGCTTTGCCTCGATGTGGCCGGTGACCGTCACCCTGCTTTGCTTTCGGTTCACGTTCACGTTCGTCACACCTACCACCCAATTCGTTCCAAGTCAGCTATAGTCGTAAGGAGAGAAGTCTAAGGTGCAGAACCCAATCTGAAGTGTTCATGGAGCTGTACTTCCTTTTCAATCGTGAAGGATCTGTTTTCTTACAGATGGTATGTGAAAATTGCATTTAGTAGTTGTGACAGAAAGAAAGGGTGATCCCAAATATTTGATTTGATGAAGGTGCTCAAACATGAACTAGGTGGAGATGATCGATAATGCTCAAGCAAAATCTCCAACCGGTGATCGTATTATTCTAGTGTACGGTATTCATGCAACTTCGGTACTGATTTCTTGTTCCAGCTAAACTATTTGCAGATACGATACAAGAAGAAACAACATGATAGAGAGAGAATATTGCACGAAGATAGACGAAAGAGAAGTGAAATGAGGCGTGTCAAGTACCTCTTATTGAGCTAACAGCATGCTTCACTCTCCTTTCACAGCCATCACAGTCCATTTTCACCTTCAGATCAACAGTCTGATCGAACCGAAAACAACACAAACAAGAACTGATGATAAGAACAAAGCGTAGTAAATTTAATGGTAGAGAGCAAGAAGAAGAGATTATTTCTCTTCTGATGCCCCTGAAGCAAAAGGGCTCGAACATGGTGATGTTCTTCACCTGTAGCGGTCTCCTTTTCCTTATTTGCAGTGTTCTCTTTGTCTCTGTAACACTGCACATATCTGAGAGGTGATCGAGTGCACCCATTGAGAGAGAGAGAGAGAGAGAGAGAGAGAGAGGTGCTTGTGGGAGATGGGTCGAGAGCAATGTATTTATAGGAAGAAAGCAAGGGTAATAGAACAACTGGCCAATACAAGTCTCCACACCTGTTGTGATCATATGATCTTTCAATTAGATTACAAGAACTGGTAGTCAAAGATTTATAGCTCAGGACACGCGACCATGTGAACGTTCTCCTGGTTAATCTATCCACCCTTGAAGAAGACCGTTTTAGTATGATGTGATATAGGACTCTGACAGACATAAACATCAATTTTGGTGGTAGATTTCTTTCATTATATGTTTCATTAACTACGAAGGGGAAGTCCACCGGGTAATAAAATGATGTTAAGTCGAGATCCATGACATGACTGCCCACTTAGAAGTGCAAGAATCAGATTAATGCTATATTATGTTAAGTTTTTATATCATCATTTACGTGGAGATAAACTATAACTAATGTTCTTCCTTTCCATTCTTTCTTTTCGCTTTCCCTGCATTAATTGTGGAGAATTGGCTTGTGGTGGAGGTCATTTGCAGCTTTGCTTGAACAGTCCGGGTGTGGCTGTGTCAAGTGAGAGAGATGTCTGTCCCACAGCCATAAATAGTCTTGAGCTCATCCCATCGAAGGCCACACATTCTACATGTCCCTTGCGAGTGACAAGATTGATCTGCCTCTTGCATTGCTTTTATGTCATTATTTCTGTGTTATTATTGCTGATGTTGACAGTGTGACCTTTTGGTTTGCTCCAAAAAATATTAAAAAAATTGAAAAAAGTTATTAAGAAATCAGGAAGAGAAACTAAAATTAATCTATAAAAAGAGAATTCTTCTTCGAGTTTATATCTCTTCACTTGGACTTGTTATGTAAACTTTGAGAACTCGCTTATGATACTAATATACTCGATATATGACTTTCTAATCAACCTTTTACATGCAAAATTCTCCAAAATACCCTCTAAATAAGTTCTTTAGAGTCAACTTTGGTTAGGAGCAACGATGGAAGTCAAACATGAATTTTATCATTAAAAAAAATGAACTTCGAAGAGCAGTAACTAAAAGGAAGGAATCACTCGTATTAGTGAGAGACTCCGTTTCTTACTGTGTCTACAGATAAATATATGCATACCTTGTTCAAGAACAATAACGGCGTCCACTACACGGTACTCAACTTTGTGAAGCACCTAATCGGGGCTTCAATTATGCAAGGAAACAGATGGCTGCTCACCAGTTTGGTTGGACAAGGATGATGAGTAAAGACTCTCATCTCCAAGTATTCCAGCAAATCGCAAGAAAAGGACTCTCTCTACACGTTAAATGAGAGGCATTATTATAATGAGTCCATTCCACCGCTCCAATAATTGCAATTCCAGATGCCAATTACAGCTTTGAGAGGCATAGGCTGCTGCAGCTTTTCCACAACCACAAAGCCAGCTTTGAGTAGAGCAATCACTCCCTCCCTACAAGAAGAAATGTAAGGCTGGATGGATTGGTGGCCGGTGCAGGTTTCCCCGTGTGCAGTTCATAGTCCCTTAGACTTAATAAGTTCAGAAGAAATGGAAAGATCAACTGCACAATTAGCAAGCAATTGTTTTCTAGTCTCCAGCTGCCCCTGAGCATTAAATTGCTGATATGGACATTCTATATCTTGGAGGCCACATCTATCAGGGAGTACATATCCCGAGTAACAAGTGAAGAAGATGCACCACAAGAAGAAACTAGATCAGCACCAATAATTGTCCATGTGAACTCATGCACCGCCACCTTTGAAAACGAATCCATTTGCCTTGCAGCCAATGCACACAAATACATAATTAACTTGAATAGACGTTTGAAAGTTCCATCTTAGTGCATGATCAAACGGACCTCTGCATTCTCGTATTGGGCCAAATGTATCCTTGAAGGACCATGATGTGTTCTCATCTCTAAAGAGCCACAAATCTGACCAGGGCTAACGAAGCATAAAGATTTAAGTCACCACTTCAAAATTGCAATTTGTTGAATGCAGGAAGCACCAGCTGCATCCTCGAAAAGGTACTAAATATGGATAGTAGTGAGTTCCTATCATGCTGCTGCCTCGTTAGAAATCTTCTCTGCCTTTGCGATGACTTCCTCTATTCCTCCAACCATGTAAAATGACTGCTCAGGCAGGTCATCATACTTCCCATCCAAAACACCCTGCCAAACATGGTATAAAAGTGTAAATCACATGAACCAGCATACATGCGAACAGCAGTTACAGAGATAAGTCCAATAGGCTCAAGCAAAACAAGCAGTTGAACAAACTCAAAATCTAAGGAAACATTGAGATTAAAAGAATGTAGTAATTTGCAAACATATTGCATCTCAGAAGAATGTAATATTTTATGGCACGATCTCAAAGATGCACACTATCCCTTTTATTCACATGCCGTAGAATGGCCGATGACACCATAGCCGAAACTGGGTCTCCAATATCTGTGTGTATCACGTTACACACATTTAGTATTGCAGCAATGCACAAAAGCTTAGTGGAGCCTGCTGCAATGCATTGTCATGAAAAGTCTGTTGATGGACAGTTAGGCACATACAGTTCTCAAGAAGGGGGAACACTAATGTTACTATCCTATCAGGACAATCTCAAATTTAAGGAGCAACATGGATCTCCCAAATACAGGTGATAACTATTCCGATAACCAAAATCTTTGCATGAAACAGTAGCCAAATTCCGAGAAATGGCTATAGACCTAACATCAAATCATATTCATAGGGCTAATGGTCTTCAATTCTCTTAATTTAAGAAGGGTTCTAATCTAATCCATATAGTTCTAGGAATAATATGAGTAATATTATAAAAAGTATGTCAAATAATCAAAGTAAATCTCATCTGTTGATGTGGTTGCTGTAGTCCATTAAATCAACATGGCTGATCATCTATGGTAGGCCCTATCTGCTTGTCATCCCCTCTCGACAAGTCTTGTTACTCGGAGAAGTCATATGCAGCTTGGAGATGCCTCATTTGTCCCCTATCCTCCATCATAAAAAGGACCATCAACCTCAGTCTCCATCCGAAGTGGTAGCCGTCGGCCAGCCCCTGTTTTAATAGGGATGGAATTCTAGAATCTCATCTTCATCTTTTCATCATTTTCTTTGTTTAGCCTGCCAGAGATCCTTCTTTGACTGGATCTTCAATCCCACCGAACAGGAAGGTTGTCCTTCCTTATCTAGCTTGTACAGAATTCCTTTTAAAAGTCAGTTCCTAACTTCAAAGCCACTGATATTCCGATCAAGAACAACCTATAATCAAGCTTTGAGGCTCCATCCACCTCTTGGCTCATGTTCTGGCATGCCAAGCCCAATCTAAAGCAAGCTGCCATCCAAGAACAAGATAAGGCTGATCACCCCTCTTCAGGCGAGCTGGACAATGGCTAGATTGACTTACAATGGGCCTTAGGGTGTGCTCAGAAGGGTCCAATCTGCTCTATAAAATGTGATAAGGCAACATACCATGTAGTCAAGTCAAACAAAACAAAAATATTTAAGAAAAACCATATTATTGGATCTGGTAGTAAGTTTTATATCTTATCACCATCTTGACTCCAGTATGCAGAGTGCAAAATTTCACAAGTGTCTTTGTAGTTAATTTTATTTGTTGGTTAAATTGGCACAGAGTGATTGTTTTCTAAAAAATTATGCATACAACTAGACCATATACTGGAAAATCATTATTACATTTCCATCTCTTCCCTCTTTCAACATGCAATTTTCTGAAGCACTTGTGAATTGTATGCTTAAGAATAAATTTTCATAATGTAGTAATCACCAGAACATATATGTGCCAAAGATCTGATACCTCTGACACATGAGAAACACTTTACTAGACTAACACAAACAGAGCTTGCAATTTGCTTAAAAAAAGAATAATAACTTGAAAACACAAGTCTTTGAAATAGGTTCCTGATTTTCTAACCTGAAAGCTGTTAACACTTTCTTTCAGTTCGACGTATTTTCCAGGTGCACCTGTGAATACCTCAGCAACATGGAAAGGCTGGCTCAGGAACCGCTGGATCTTTCGAGCACGAGCAACTGTCAACTTATCATCTTCACTGAGTTCATCCATTCCCAGAATTGCAATGATATCTTGTAGGTTCTTATAGTTTTGGAGGACCTTCCGAACACCACGAGCAGTGTTATAGTGTTCTTCCTGCAACACGTGTGGAGAAAGCATTCTGGATGTGGAGTCAAGAGGGTCGACAGCAGGATAGATGCCGAGCTCAGAAATCTATGAGTGGAAAAACAAAGCCCATGAAATCAAACTAGGATGGTAAGACAATTAACACACTCACAGAAACAGCTTACAGAATACAACTGCATATATAAACCTGTCATGAAAGCACAGTTGTAGCATCCAGATTGGCAAAGGTTGTTGCAGGAGCCGGATCTGTCAAGTCATCAGCAGGCACATAAATAGCTTGCACTGAAGTAATAGATCCTTTCTTTGTTGTTGTAATACGTTCTTGCAGCCCTCCAAGATCAGTAGCAAGGGTTGGTTGGTAGCCAACAGCAGAGGGTATACTACCAAGCAAGGCAGACACTTCAGAGTTTGCCTAGCTAATTCAAACTGTATGAGGATACCAAGTACAGAGTACAAAAGTGATACTAAGATAAAATATTCAAAATTCAAGATCTCTACAGACGTACTTGTGTGAAGCAAAAAATGTTGTCGATAAAGAGAAGCACATCCTGCCCCTCAGCATCTCAGAAGTGCTCAGCAACCGTCAACCCAGTCAAACCAACGCGTGCACGACCACCAGGGGGCTCGTTCATTTGCCCATATACAAGAGCACACTTGCTTTCACCCTGACATACAAACCGAGTAAACAAACACCATCATTAGACAAAAAAGCATTAAAACAGCATAATAATAATAAAAAATAAGAAGATGATTTCAAATGGACCTGCTTGTCTCCAAGCTTAATAACACCACTCTCAATCATTTCTCTGTACAACTCATTGCCCTCACGAGTACGTTCCCCAACACCATCAAAGACAGAGAAACCACCTTTGCAACGAATTTGATGATTCAAGTTAATTACCGATCATCAATATCAAGAATAAATGATCAACTCTTTAGACCAACCATGAGCTTTTGCAACATTGTTGATCAGTTCCATGATTAGTACAGTTTTACCCACACCGGCACCACCAAACAAACCAATCTTTCCACCCCTTTGATAAGGTGCCAGAAGATCAACAACCTATTAAAAAGTGAATGTTATCATAGGCAGAGCACTTCAATACTAATCTGAAGAAAAAAGAGAAAAATACAGGAGTTTAAACAAAACATTATAAACAATACCAAGAGGAAAAATGCATCTGACACAGGCAGGTGAAGTAAAACCACACCTTGATTCCCGTGAGAAGAATCTGTTGTTCTGTTGCCTGCTCAACAAAAGCAGGTGCCTCGCGATGAATGGGAAGAAAATGACTTGTCTCTTTGCCATGAAAAGAAAGCAACAAATAAATTAGATATAAGCATGCATAATATCATAAAATATGAAATTAATTTGAACCAAGTGTAAAGAAATAATAAATAAAACTCTGAAATCTTACTGATGTCACCCTTCTCATCTATCGGTTCCCCAATAACATTCATAATGCGGCCAAGGGTAGCCCTACCGACTGGGACCTACACAAGTAGAGAAGCCACACAAATTGTAAGTGAAATTGCATATATATTACTGCTACCAAATAACCAGGTGCGAAAAATTAAGGTAACATGCATCTGAACAAAGAAAAGAAGCCATCAAAAACACAAGTAAAATTGCATATATCTCACTTTACCAAAGAACCAGATATGAAAAAACGTGATGATGAGGTTATCATCTATGTTCATATGAATTAAGAGTATTGCCAAAACAGAAGTAACTCGACCAAGTCCACCAATCAATATTTGTAATACTCAGTCACCACAAAAGACATTGGATGGTCAATATTCACAACATGGGGAACGACATTAATAAGTGTGAATGCTTTCTGCGGGCACAGAATTAGTTAAAGCGTAAGCTGAAAGAAAAAAGAGGAAAAAACTTGTCTTGTTGACTTTCTAGCTGTTACTGAAGTAAACAGATAAATATCAATATATACAAATAATGATTTACAAAATCAATCTAGAGCCATATCCAAATTTAAGCTCATATGCTACATTACTCTGCTAATGATCTGTTTGAAAAAGATAGCTTACCTTTTATTTACATTGCTACAGTCATCTTTGACATAAATAACAATTGCTTTGCACTCATCATCTCACCACTACCCGAGAAAAAATATATCGGCATTGTACATGAATTTTTTTTATGTCGATCGCAAAGAAAGGCCATTCCGATTGAAAAGATGAGAGAAGAGGTTTCGAGGCTCACAGTGATGGGCGAACCAGTGTTCAGGACTCACTGCCCGCGGACGAGACCTTCGGTTCCGTCCATGGCGATCGTCTGCACCATGTTCTCCCCCAGATGCTGCGCGACCTCGAGGACGAGCCCGATCTGGTTGTCGAGCACCTCCAGCGCTGTTAGGATCGGGGGCAGCCCCTCGTCGAATCGGACATCGACGACGGCGCCGATCACCTGGCATACCTTCCCGATCGCGCCGGCGCCGGTGAATTCGTCAGTGATCTTTCCACTGAGCCCCGAGGCCGGTTTGGGAGGAGGAGTCGGCGCAGGTGGCGAGGGTGTTGCGGCGGCGGTGGCGTAGCGGACGGCGCGGTGGAGCAGAGAGCCGACAGGGGAACGGCAGGGGGCCCCCGGAGGGGAAGAAGGGAGACGGCCGAGGAAGGGTCGGCGGGAAGATGAGGAGCGGAGGAGAGCGGAGAGGAGGCGGCGGGAGATCATGACCGCCGGATCGGAGAGGAGAGAGATCAGATTAGGGTTTTGAGATTCTAAACTCGGCCGAAACAACCGGTGAGAGGGCGACACGACGCGTCGCTTTCTTAAATATTATTAGTAATTTTTATATTGTCTTAACATTTCCCTACCTGTTAGTCTTTAGTCATATAACAAGTCTTGTGGGCCCAAAACCAATGCGCGAATGGCGTTTCTTTCTCCAATCACAAAGCAGGTAACAAACTGAGTTTATCATCGTTTGGTGGCGGCCGAATAGAAACGCTGTGTCCAGTATTTTTACTACCCCACGTGGCACCGTTTCGATTGTACCGAATGAGTGGGACCCATATAAAATCTACTCTTGGCCCACTGCTGTCCTCCAAGCACATTGCAGGTTGGGCACAGGGAGCGATAAGTATGATGTGCCGAGGGCTGAAGTTATCAGTATATGTTCTTATTTAATTATTTGAAGATAACATTAAGAGATTAATTGGATTACTATACTGTTCTTATACCTTTCTAACTTACGGAGTCACCCAGAGCCGGTCCATGTGTCGCATGGAGCGGCTTGAAGGGACCGATTTGACTTAGGGTTCACATGGACCGGCTTAGAGCAGCTGATTTGACCCTAGGGTTCACATGGACCAGTTTGGTGACGTTAGGCTTCAACTCAGGCTCTCCTCCTCCGGTCTCACCAATCCACGATCGCCGCCGAGATGTCGAAGAGCGCGAAATGGGCGCATCTCTCTCGAGTCCTCGAGTCTCACGTCCACAGCATCCAGGAGACCTTCCAGGTACGGCTATCTTGGTATTCTTCGCTTGTTCGTGATCGCCTTCATTCATCCGTGCCGCGATTGCGATGGCAGATGTTGGAGCACCCCGCCGGCTCGTCTCTGGAGAAGGTGGATTGGTCGGAAGTTACCAAGTTGGGAGATGAGGTCTCCAAACAAGCCACTATGGGTGCGCGTGCTCTTTCTTTTTACGATTAATTTTGATCAAATGAGTATTTTGCATCTTCTTAAGCCATCATGTAGAATCAGAAGCCACCACATCTGACTAGAATTAGTGGAATAGTACTGATTGAAAGGCAACACAGCAGCATCCGATGGTTATGAATGGGTTTGAGCTCCATGAAGGAGAATATATCCTATTCTTCTGCTACTACTCTAATCTGTTTAGGCATTAGAAACTTAAATTTGTGTTAGTTTAGTTTTCTGTTCATGCTGTGTTTCAAGAAACATGGGTCGATTTTACTTGGAATTCCTAGTAGCATCAAAGTTGGTACTCGATTAATTATATGTCATCTGCTACAGCTTCCGGGAGCAATTTGATCAGGGTGCCTTTTCATTATCATAGTATCAGTCAAGTTTGATACAATACACTTGACAAACTTTTGCAGACTTATTGCCCTTATAGCTAGAAATTGATCAGAATTGGCTAGAATCAATTAAACTAAATTGAAGGTTGATGAATTATAGACAACCTGACAACCTCAAATGAATAGAAAAGCAGAGGCGAGCAGTGGAGGTAAGGAGGCGAATAGGGAAAATGACATAGGAAATAAAGACAAAGGAATTTATATCATTCTTTAAGTCCACTCTTCTTTTTTTTTTCTCCTTTCCATCTTCCTGATTTTTCATTTTTGAGGCTATAAAATTAGTTAAGAGTTTGCCAAAATTGGTCAATCTGGTTTAGTTTGATGAATTTTAGCTTATTCTTACCAACTTTTGGCTATAATATTGAGAAATGATCCATAATCAGATCAGAATTATACAATACTAATGAATATGTGGTGTATAATATCAGACTTGACTATGTTTTGGTGGCTACTTGCTTACTGAAATTGTTACCATTTGGTGATTTTTAACAAATATGGTTGAATGACTGATGATTGTATCGGTTACTAATTTTAATCATTTTTGAGCAATCTTAGCAATCAATTCATGGGCAATGCAGATTGACAAGTGTTGTACTTCTAATATTTCTTTTCTGGGGTGTAATTATTTAAATGGTGCAGAGGTCAGTAAGTCTAAATTTCTGAATATACTTGGAAAGACACTGTATTTCTTGTGGGAAGGATTTGGAGGCAAAAAATGTCTGTGGCTCAGCATCAAGCCATCAGCTTATGTTATCTCCTTAATCAGTGCATGGTTAATTAGTATACTTAAATATTTTGCTTTGATTCTGTTTTCATAAGCAGCTTCCATTAGTATTATTGAACATGTTTTGATTTGTAGAATGATGTTAATTTATGATATCAAAATGCGTGAAGCTATCCTAGTATTTGAGCTTGCTTTGTTAGATGATGTAGTCCTTAATTGTGCTTATGCTATTATGCAGCTGGAATGCTTTGGAGTGGAGAAGCACCCGATGCCAAGGCATTAGAGGAGAACATGGGTGCATATTGTAACATAATTCATGGTTTTGTCTTACTTTGCCATGGAAGCACAGTTGGAGCAGGGCCCACCCTCCATGCAAGTATCTATGCTTCTGCCAAGCAAGTTGTGGATTGCAGCCGTGCACTATTAAGAGAAGCAGTGTCCTACGGTGCATATCATGCTTTACTTGTGAATCCATTTGCAGCTTTAGATTTGAAAGTTCTAAATATCCTGGCTATAGATTGACCTTTTCTTTTCTTCACCACCTTCAAGATCTAAGATGATCCATTTCCATAATCTGATTAGCAAGCTACAATTAGACAAGTGCTAAACTTAAAAACACTCCCAAAAAAAAAAGATTAATTTTGGATCTTAATGTTGACCGGCGAAATCAGTCTAGATACATGACTGATTTCAGTCATCATTTTATGGATTTTTAACCCTTGGAGAAAAGATTCACTGGTCTGGTTACATGACTGATTTCAGTGATAATTTTATGGATTTTTTACCCTTGGAGAAAAGAGCTCTAGTTTTTTTTCTTCTTTTTTCCCTCAAAAAAAACTATATTGTGTTCTTGTTACACTAACAAATCTAACATGTTTTATTAGCTTGAAACCAGAAGAATGTAATACATTTATGAACTTTTTGCAGAGTCCCATGATCACGAGAAGAGATTTTCCATCTCACAGTTAGCAGGAACAGTTTGGGAAGCATGTGCCGCCCTCAAGAAAACCCCAACTACAAACTGCACTGCTGTTGGGCGAGCCATAACTCAGGTTGCAGTTTCAGTGAAGGATGTCCTTCGGGAAATGGGTGAACTCAAATGTGCTGCTTCTGATGACTTGGGAGATGGAGTGTCCAATAAGGCTGCCGAGTCAACATCTGATGAAGAGGGTGACTTAACTGAAGCTGATATTGGTGATGACCTCTCGGCTGAGGAGATGGCAATTGCACAATTGATCATCAGTGTGGTTTCTGATACACTAGTTGCCATTAAAGAGCTTATTCGTTTTATCACAGGCTTGCTCAAGAGCTCCAGCCTCAAAATTAGCAGCAAGGAATCCACCGATTCCTTGGAGAAACTTCTTAGTTACTGTCGGGAGATGGGTCAAGAGGTGAACGAGCTGGGAGCTTGTGTCTATCCACCACAGGAGATTTCTCAGATGAAGTCGAGTGCCAACAAGATGCATCGCTTAGTTGATAAGATGCACGTTGAAGTTGAGAGTCTTGAAGGCTCACCTGACGGTGTTTACGGCACCTTCAAACAATTGGAGACTTCTTTGAGAAACCTGCAGCATGGATTGGGTGGTGATCTAACAGCTGAAATGGGAAGGCTAGCCGTGTAATGTATACATTCTTGTTATCCACATTATATATTAGCTCAAAGTAACGAGGCATTGACGTTTTAATTCCTCCTCTGGCTTATAATGTTTGGAATCTTGGCAATAGGTATACCTTTGACATGTTTGTTGTGGAAGCCATTAAGCTTCTATGGATTTGTCTTATGATGCAAGATATAGAACAAAGCTTTGGCCTAATCAAATGGAGATTGCTGGTTCTGCAATTTGAGCAGCATGCAGCAGAGGATTCCATAAAAGGAATGACAAAACCAAAAGGGATGAGTTTTTCCTATATTATTTTCTAATTCTTGTAAATTTCGAGTGGAGCCTATTAGTGAGTATCACAACTTTTACAATCGTCACACCAACTACTCTACTTTTAATACTTTTACAATCTAAAATATGAAGACTTTTGTTTACACTTTCTTACTCTTTTATACAGGCAAAACTTTTGTTCACACTTTCTTACTCTTTTATACAGGAAAGAGTAGGATATGTATAGGCCCCAATAGCTTAAAAAATGGAGCCAAAAAGTATTTCATCTTTAGTTTTCGGGGTACTGATGGTACAACTACCATTATTAGGTAGTACCATCGCCTGCAAACTGATAATGGACAGTACCACTACCTGACAAAGTCTCAAATTCTAGGCTTTAACAGTACCACTGCCTAACAAGGTGGTATCACAGTAGCATTAACTATCGATGGTACCACTATTTAGTTTAGGCGGTACCACCACCCAAACTTCTTTGGAGGTCGAGCCTTAGGTGGTGTCATCGTCAACCCTAGTGGTGCCACAGCCTAGGCCACCTAAGAATCATTGAATGGGCCAAATAACAAGCCCAATTCAGTCCTAATTTACACTCAGTTGGCCCCTAATTTAGTTTGTAGGATTTTTCCTAAAACTAACTCAAATTAAAACCCTAACTACGATAATTAAGGCTAAACAATTACAATGCAAGCAATCCTAGTTGTCTGGCACGTCAATTGTTCATCCAAACTCCCAGCGAGACTTCCAATGATCTTCTGACGATCTTTCGACGAGCCTTCAGCGAACTCCCAACGAGCTTCCAATGCATTGTCGGAACCTTCGACATATCTCCCGATTCTTTCGGCCCGATGCTCGATCGACTCCTTGGAAATAAACTTGGAAGTATGTAATCGAACATGCATTGCAATCATCTCGATACAAAAGGTTTTCAGGAAAAAAAAACAAAAAGGTAATCACCAACAGGTAAATTAGGACTGAATGACAATGCCAACATGCCCCCAAGGAAGGAAATATGTCCGTATGCCAACCTTAATAGAGTTCTGTATGACAAACAACAAATATAACATTTCTTTAACCAAAAACAGCACACACAATAATTGCAAAACTTGTTCATAAATTTTCTACCAAAATGGAAAACAGGTGAGAACAAAAGCCACTCAAATAAATGCACAAGGGTCTTTACATTTCCTCAAGAGCCTTGTGTAGGGCACAGGAAATTGCCACATTGATGGTTCTTATCCACCTCAGACCATTATGTGATAGTACATATAGAAAGAGGAAACCAACCCAACTACTCACATGAAGTCATAATCATCCACATCATCATAGCCACCGGCAGCATAGTCATCCTCCGCCCTATCTACGTGAAGCTGCTTTTTCTTTATGCCTGTCAAATTATATCAGTGAAACAAAATATTCCATCACTATTCTCTGTCAGGATGGCAGAAGATATATATCCTAAAACGAGGCCATTCTAAATACTTACCTTGTCTCTTCTTGCCCGCATTAGCTTCCTTTTCTGCCTTGAGTTTTTCATTTGCAATTGCTGTAACAGCAGAAGCTATTTCTTTTGCATCTGCTGCTTTTAAAGAAGTCATAGAGAGCCTCATAACGGCTTTAAGAAAGCCTATGTAATGAAAGCTTTTCTGAAGAATAAATAAGTAAAGTAGGTCAATACCAAGAGAACGGGTACCAGTAAAAGATTCAAAAAATCTTCATACAGATCTGCAAACCTCGTGAGGCTGGATTTTATGAGAGAGAAGCTCTGCATACTCCGAGAAATCATCCTCTGAATTGGGAATAAAGTTATCTAGGGATTTTTCATCACCTTTCCTGGCAAACAACTCAGCAGTTGATTTGTAGTCAGCTTCTTCAACAAGTCTGCCAAGAGTTGTCATGTGTTAGCCAATGAAAGCACCTGTGACCAAAATGGCTAACATAAAGGTAACTAGTATCTTGACCTGATTATATTACTACACAAGGGAGACAATACCCAGAGTGAATCCCTTGAAAACATAAACAAGAAACACAACAATTGTTTAACCTTTGTTGTCGAAGTTTCTCAGCAAGAGGATCTGCTAGAACTTCACTAGCAATTTCGCTCGTCTTTGCTTCAGGTACTTTTTCTTTCTTTCCAGTGCCTTTGCGACCTGGCTTTGGTGCAGCAGTTTCTACCACATGTTCTGGTTTAGGTGCCTGCATCAACAAAATCACAATTTACATCTCACTATATATATGTATGTACATATATACATATGAAAATTAGCACCCTCCTCTGTTGTCCCACGGAATACCAACATACATCTTTCAACTGTCTTATAATAACAGATTCACAAAACTCTTTTATCCAAACGGGAACAACAAAGAGGTTTGCAGTGAAGGAATTAATCAAAGCAACTATTGGACATATACAATAATGGAGCTGCATTTTTGCAGGAATGCCTAAAAGCAACCCAGTGAGAGTGCAGTTAGAGGCTGAGGATACACCAGTGTCACTGCATCCAAGACAATGTAAACATGGATCCAACAAAAGAACTATTGCACTTTTGAGATAGTTGAAAGGCACTATCATGTGATGATGTTACGGAAGATGTTTGTCCATATTGATAATAGTAAGGCACCATAGACTTGTGTCCCTAAGCAATTTCTTGAAAAGCCTAACTGTTCAATGAAGAAGCTAAATCCTCAATGCTAACAATCCCCGAACAACCCCCATCTCTAGTTTCTTATCATATTCAATGAAGATGGTTTAATATCTATTTAAAAAGCAAATGCAGATAAAAGAACATAATATGTAGATAATGTGAGCATTCTACCATAAATCTGTAGAAATAGTGAAATACATATATTAACCAAGACCATAGAGCTACAGACTACTGTTTTCTTTTTGTTCAATGAATTAACTATTGGATTCAAGTCAATTTGGCTTCTTTAAGAATACCATAACTTTCTTATATGTATAGAAAAACCATCCAACGAACATCCGGCAGATATAGGTGGATAATTCTATAACACATCCATTTATAATTTAGTTGCTTGCTGAACCTAAATCATTAACTTGTACAAATACATAATGTCCAGTTCCATATTTCATTTCAGTAAGACAAGACAGCACTATGTACTATGAATTTCCTCAGACCTGCTAGTCAATATTTCCTCAGTACCATGCAATGTCCCATGCCAGAAACTGACCTACATACAGAAGGGTGAGCACACCTATACATATATTCAAGGATATTTACTTTCCTTTTCATTACAAGTGGACCAAAACCTTTAGTTTACCTGCAAAGCACGTTTTACTGGAAAGCTACAATTAAACAACAACTAGATTAATTAATTCACATCAGCATCATCCATAGCCAAATTATAAGTTCCAGGATAGAGATAGGACCATCCACATATTCCGGGAAGGGGAAAAAAAATCTCATAACTACATCTATGAAATCACCAACATGCATTTCATGCCACCATCTATTTAAAAATATTGTTCACTGGCCATATCAGGACAACTTTACCTGCACAGGAACTTCCTCATCTTCCCAGGATTCTTTGATATTTTCATCTTCCACATCCTCATCATCCCACTGGCTCTTTGGCTGATTAGTTATTAAACTTGGCTGCGCTGGTTCAAAGTCGTCTTCTTCTGAGAAAGAAGAATGAAGAAAGAAATGAACATAGCTATACTAGCAAAAAACATCACAGGAGAGACCACAAACAGAAGAAGGATGCAAGATACTACGCCCTGCAAGGAAACACACTATCATATACTAGACTACGCCATTTTATACAGATGTATCACACAAATAGACACATAAAAGACCTATTTCCCCCATAAAACCTGTGTATGTCTTACAGAAAAATGTTAACAAGTAATGAATCTCAATAGAAAATGGAATTCAAGTATTTGAGAGATAATATTATGATGTTGTCAAAAAAATCTGAAGAGCAGTGCTTCAGATTCCGGCAAAATAAGCCCAAAAAGAGAAATTCTAATGGTCCTAACGTCTGATGAGAGGCAATGATCAAAGTAGGAATTCTGACATTCATGATAGCTGTAAGATTAACAGTTAAAATCATTTGGTTTCTATCTCAGGCATCTTATTGTCAAAATCATAAGTGCTGAATCACATCCAAGATATGAGTGCATACAACTTGTGCCCACAAGTATCAATGGCGATAGTCGTGGTATTAAGCTTAATTACTCCTAAAGTCAAAAATAAAACATGTTTGCCACTACAAACAACTATAAATAACAAAATTACGACTAAATTTTTAAGATTTAACTATATTAGTCTTTTTTTTCTAAATTAAAAAGCGATCATCCCAAAATCTATAGTTCAATGACAACTAACCCCAATCGGCCATGAGCTCCCTCTTTCAAAATCAATCCTCTATTGCTTCAACCAACCAATGCAATGATCTAATCGAAATTTCTGCAACAAAAGCACAAGTACACTATCCGAATAAGAACAAATCATCCGCCAAATCATTAACGAACATAGCACAACCGTCCTCCCCCATTATCCGAAGATGAGGAGCGAAACAAGAAGATGCCGAAACCTCTAGAGGAACAAAAGATTCGCCCCAATCGGCTGTCGCTCGAAGCAGCGAAGATTGGCCCTCGGGAGGGTTTGGTGGTGGACAGAGAGGAGGAAGCCGATGCCCAATAGTCCGTACGTGGAGTACGGAGAGGGCGAGGCGCAGCCGAGCAAAGGGGGCAAATCGCGACGGCAATAGATGCCTGGAGGCGGAGGCAGAGGCGGAGGCCGGAGGTGAGGAAACCGATGGGAAGCGAAACGGCTTGAGGTTGAGGCAGTGCGGGGTTTAGACCGACCGCGACCCGTTTGTCACGTGATTCCCACGTTGATTAGCGCAGACCATCGGGACGAGTCGTGAGTCGGTCAAAATTCTTGACCCAGAGTCGACCTGGTTGGGTCGAAACGAGTCACGTCGGATGGGGATGGCGAATTAAAGTATGCTTTCTTTGTTCTCGTGACTCGGTTCTGATTTATGAACCTAGTTGTCATGTGACATGAGTCAGGTCCGAGCTGTGTCGAGTTCACTCGGCGAGTACAACTCAAGATTCGCATCCTTGATGTGGACTTCGAGGTATGTTTAGACGTAGAGAGATGAGAAGAAAAGAAGATAAAATAAGGTATAAATTCCCTCGCACAAAAGAAGGAAAGCGTTTTCTTTTCGTATGATTAATATTTTGCAAGCAAATTTGGAGAGAATAAAAAATAAAGGGAATCAATTTCTCTCCAAAAGTGAATAGATTGGAGTAAACATGATGTTTAAGCGATCCCTTTCCTTAAGAGAAATTAAAGAAGTTATATATATATATATATATAGTGGTTTAGATAAGAGGCATAAAATATTCCTTCTATATATCAGTTAAAGGAAAAGAAATCAATTAAATGGTCTGAGAGTTTCTAACAAGAATTCCATAGTAAAAGCTTCTAAGTTGCTATTAGAAAAAACAGTTTCAGATACTCGAATATCAGCTTTAGACACCAATAATTCTGCCAAAGCTTAGATGATCAGTAACACACTGCAGTGACAATCACTGAGCAAGATGACACAAAAAAGTTACATAAGAGGATAATTGGACAATGAGAGCCGCAAACAATTCTGAGTCTTTATTAAAAAAGAAGAATCAAGCAACATACTTTCAGTCTTTAGGTGGAAAAGAAAAAAATGCCATAGAATTTTAACTTTCCCCTCTAAAATTCTGGATCAATGGCGTTATTTTGTCGACGACTCTGAAGATATGGACCTTCATAAGAGATCTCTTAATTAGTTCAAAGACGCAGACATCATGCTTCTCCAGATTATGAGTGAAAGAAAAGGCACCCCAACCACCACTTAGGCCGCCGCAGTTGCTACAGCACACATAGGTCACCTTCCACGGCTTCCCGTTTTCATCCCATAGAGTAATCCTTTGAGAGATCTTGGGAAGGTGCAATCTTGCAAAAGATGAAGGAACATTCTGCATACCACCTAACAGAGTTTAGACTTGAAAGGATTGAGCAGAACCACATAGAAAGAAAACACACATATACATATAAATCATTTTATGAATATCCAAAATCTAAAACCAAGAACAGAGACAAGTGAAACAGACAAAGATCCTCAACTTGCTAGTGTGTATAGACTAGTATAAACAGGAATTAATGACTATGTATTTGCACTGTCATGTCTAAATATACTATAGAACTTAGCATTGAAGAACCTCAGACAGATAGGTGACACTGGTATGCACAAGGCCTCTTCCGTCTCTGCAATATGTTCAATCCATCCAATCAAACAATATATATATATATATATATATATATATACACACATAAACAACACATGAGGATCCAAAATCTGATGATTTGAGGCTAGAAATCCATCAATAACCCACTTTAAATGTGGCAATCAATTAGGAGGCCATGAAGGTCGTCGAGATCAGAAGAGGGCGTAGCATCCCTACCACTTCACCACAATCATTCTCCATCTACTCCCTTTGTGGATGCAGGGGAGACCAATTAAAGCAATCCAAAACCCTTATCCACAAAAGGCCACACAACCACTGTTGCAGCTTCTTCTGCAGTGGTGGCCGTGCACGAAGGTGACAGGACAAGGACAGAAACCCTTCTCCGTCGACCACACAAGTCTGTGTACACATCCCTCGCTGCTTTCAGCGTCATGCCAAACGATTCCGTGCACAGAGTGGAAACCATCATCGAAGATATAATCGATCTATCAGCAAAGAATTGAGATACTCAGTGTCATAATAGAGAGCACTATATATATATATATATATATATATAGTGATTTTAGAATTAGTTATACAGGAAGTAACATCCAAAAATATGAAAGAGGGAGATAATTTATGAATGAAAAAGGCACATGTGAATTAGTAAAAACAAATTCTTGAATTAGTAAAATTGGAATGTGAAATAGATAAGTATGTGCTTACCAAAAAAAAGCCTGTGTAAACATGAGAGTCATACATGACTACATGAAAAAATGGATTCTTTGATTTGAATGATTTTGCCTTTCGAAGAGCATTATATACTTCCTCTTTTGTGACAGGCCGCCGTTGTGATAACAGAGCTGGCATTTTTTGCACCTTTGCCACAACTACAAGAAATAGAGATGCTAAGGCCCAACAATTTGCTTTACTTATAGCGATAAAACAAGCATAAAACAACTACAAGGATTTGTACTTTTTAAGAAGAAAATATTACATTCACTTTCTATGAAAAAAGCATGTACCTTCCCCACGTCGACAAACTTCACTCGATTTCAGCAGTCGCAAGCACTTCAAAAGCTCATTTGATTGCTTTGATGGACTGAAACCCGCATGTTTTTTGCTTAATGATTGTGTTCTAGAAGATTGAGAATAAGGACTAGTTTTAGCAACTGCCAACAAAAGATTTAGCTTTCATTAATACCTTGAGTATCAAAGATGAAAAGACAGCATAAACAATCACACCTTTTGTAGACAGAGCTAACTGAACAAAATGTATAAATTCGCAATTGGAACTATGTTTTTGTGTGACCACTCTGCCGGTTTGATTTAGCCTTATTCATGATTAAACTGTAGCAGATTGAAGACTTCTGCAAAGATATAAGACTCTGGAACTTTTCATCTATGGTACTAGAAGGTAAAGCTACCTTGCTGATTTATTTCTCTGAGAGAACAGATAATTAAGATTCACCAGATCAATTGTCAATAGTATGAGCTGAAAATATCAAGTTAATCATACAACATATTAATTATAAAAAAGGAACTAAAATATGATAGAGTTGGAAGTGGCAGAGAAATGCATAAACTGAGTGCACCAAAGAGAACAAAAGTACAACCTGCTTTAACATGTGGGCTTGTTTTCAATTGTTTGGACTTCAAACTATCAGCAGATATGCATGCCTCCTTCAAGGGAGATCCCTGGATCGCGAGACAGTCAACGCTTCTCGTCTTCTTTTTTTCAACAACTGGGACATCACTTGGGTATAAAACCAGAGGTTTGGAGTCCTGGACTTCCTCCCAGTCGTTGTTCACATCAATGATGGTATCAATGTCCTGCAGGTGAGGCCTATCAATGACAGCTTCCTCCTTGCCATGCATGAACTGACGGACAGTGGCAACATTACCACAGCTAGGCATTGCAAGGAAAGCCACCTCCTTTTCGCATGCAGTGGCATCAAACACCAAAACTGAGAAGCAAGAGCACCCCTCAAGCCTGAACACCAAGAAGTCTCCAATCTCCATGGCATGGTCCACAACAAACTCCTTCCATCCACTCTCAAATCGAAGCCCGTTTGAGCTATCGACCAGCTCCACATCCCATATCTTGCCACTTGGACCTCTCAAAGAAACCATCCCCAAAGATTCATTCTCCAAGTGTACACGGAAAGCCGGTGGAATTTTCTACAACAAACAAAACAATTTACTATAATTCAGAACTAGACAACCACAACAGCTATTACAAGAAGCCATAATATCCCAATTATTTGATTGGCTGTATGAATCTTTCCCATCATTGAGCACCCAGCATAACAATGTCTTTAGTTAAATCAAGAGCTTTCAAAAATATTTTGTCTGTTACTAAAATCCTATTAGATTTTCCTCTACCTCTCTCTGCACCACCAATATCTGTAGGTCTCCCTCGAACATGTCCATGTCATCTTATATATTCTCCCTCGTTTTTTCTTCAATCAAATTGAAAACTAGTCCATTTTTATATATTCAAAGTACTAATTAGGACAGACATATTCATTACCACAAAAGTAAATATTCACACTTCATGTTCAATTAACTAGCTACTTCACCGGGAAAAAGTTATTCATTGAGACAAGAAATTGCTGGTAAATTGTCTGCAAGGAACTAAACAACCACTGATGCCTAGTCCACTCGCTGCCCTCGGAAAGAAAACCAGTCGATTCCTTATAAGATTAATACTTGGAAGGAGGACAGAACCAAAAAACAGTACCAGGTGTCGACAACCCTAAGGAAACACCATCATCGTGCTTTGTTAGCTACTCCGACACCAAAGATTTGATCTTTGACGCGAGAGCCGGAGGAGGGGAAGGGAATACCAGGTATTCGGAGCAGAGCTCGGGGAAGAAGACCTTGACGAAGTGGGGGCTCGACCTCGCCATTGGAGTGTACTTCATCACTTCGTTCAACCCTGCTTGACTGCTTGAATCAATGGAGACTTTACTCCTCCTCTTCCTTTTTTATTCATGAGTAGCTAATTGACCCTCAGATCTCCATCCATCGAACGACGCGTGGCACAAACTCGTCAAAGACAATTAGGTGTCGTTGGAGCACTAGTTGCATAACTGTCTCTTGAATGAATCTATACAGCTGATCCTTTTGAGGATCGCAGTAGACCTGGTGGATTTCTAATCGTTGATCACGTGATGGACGGCTGATTTAGATTGTAACTTCATATAGCGGGATGCCCATAATGCGATTTCGATGCCACGAATTCACGAGAATGACGTCACTCACAATGGTGAGAGAATATATAGGACGAATTTCAGAAAAAAAATTCCAAACTTTGATTTTTTTTTCAGAGTATTTCAAATTCACGTAAATTTTTTTCATAAAATATCTTTTTGATTATATAAAAAGACTATTTTACCTCGTCTTATCCTACATCGTCACTCGTGACCCAGACACGAGGAAGGAGGGGTCGTTGAATCCAGCATCTACCTCATTTCTCTATATTGCCTCTGTCATTGTGAACTCTACCTTCATTTCTCGCTCATGATTTGGTGATAATGAAAGTGCTCCCTCTTTGCAATTGATAATAAAATAACATGGGGCATCGCCTCTCTTTCCCCGCTCACTTAACAAAAAAAAAAAAGAGTCAATGATCAACAATAAATATATACACTCCCCTTATAGTGTAAGAGGTGATTATATGCAAGACACACAAGCCACCACCTCTTCTTCCTTATCCATAATCGATGGTGAGGGGAGGCATGCAGGTGACAATGAATATGCATAACCCATCCCTCTACACAGTTAATCATGAGGGCACGTAAGTCGATCCATCGCCTTTCTCATTTACGAGTATTAACAAAAAAAATTCATAAACTCGATATGAGGGAGGGTGGGGGGAATAACTATTCGAAGGTGGGGCGATAATTGTTGACAAAGATAGAATGATTATTAAAAAAATCACATAACAAGTTTTTTAAATTGGAGTGCTATGAATTCGCCCAATATATAATGGCTGACGTGGCAATAGTAAGATGAGCATTGCCCAGGTGCCATCCATCTCCGCCAACTGGATTACGTTTCTGCCGAACAACACCAAACATAGAAGAATCACCTCCGGTTGTCGGCCGACTGTGGGACCCATTTTGAGACGCACAACATTAAAGCAAAAGGTGAAGGCTTCGTCTCACCACCAAGTTCGTCTCCGTACATCCTTCCGCTCCCTTACGCTGCCGACTCGTGCGCAGCCCCTTCCTCGTCGCCGTATCGTCTCCCTAAACGCCGGATCGGAGGTCGATGTCCTGGAACCTGATCGCCTTGATTGACCAAGTGACTCCGGTGACGCTGAACCTTTCTTTTCCCGGTTTCTGCTGTGATTCCAAGGGTATATAAAACAAGAACCTTTTTCCCCTTCGTCTAATTTTTACATCGTACTGCGAGTGCAATAACAGACCATATGACTTTAATTAGGGTTTGTTGATTTCTAGTTGTTTCACTTTTTCCCACGATGACCAAATGGTCGTGGTAGGAACCCTAACAAAGAGACTAAGTAGGTTTAGTGGACGATTCCTTGTTTAGAACGTTTCTTTTCTTTTCTTTTCCCTTTTTTTTGTTTGGATTCAGCAGGTTATTTAACCTTCTTTGTATCATTTTTCCCTGTCTAGGGTTTAGCACTTGGTCCACAAGGAAAAGCTATTTGTTGCCTAAAAAGACGAAGCAGTGAAGATAAAAGAATAAGCTTGCTGAATAACTATCTTGCTTTGTTTCTCCCTGCATCTGTGCCAATGACGACCATCCGCCGGTTCTGCTGCAACGATCTACTTCGTTTCGCATCTGTAAATCTTGACCACCTAACAGAAACCGTAATCTTGCCTCTCTATTACTCATCTTCAATCTTTCACTCTTTGTTCACGTTTTGGTTCTTTCGCTCACCTAAATTTCTTGCCTCCCGTTCTGGAATTCAACCAGTTCAACATGTCGTTCTACATGACATACCTGGCACGGTGGCCCGATTACTTTCACGTCGCAGAGGGCCCCGGTAATCATATCATGGGATACAGTAAGTTCTTTATTTCGGATCTATGTTTCAAGTGCTGTTTGACCATCCGGTTGATTGTAGCAGTGTGCTTATGTCCTTGTTTCAGTTATGGGTAAGGTTGAAGGACACGGTGAATCGTGGCACGGCCATGTAACTGCAGTTACTGTTTCTTCTGAGTATCGTAGACAAAATCTAGCCAAGAAACTTATGCACTTGTTGGAGGATATCAGCGACAAGATGTAGTATTTGTTCTCTTTCTGCCTTTCTCGTGTTTATTTATTAGTCATGACTAATTTCTGGGCTTTCTGTTGAAGTGCATGCCTGAATCTTGCAGTTGATTGTCTCATCGCTTATCACATGATTTAATGGAGTTGACTATATTGAGCACATAGATGTTATTCAAAATCAATTTTGTAATTATAATTCTATGGTAGTTGCCTCACAAATAACTGAGCTTATGCCTAAAAATAAGTACTTGTTAGGAAAAGTTTTTACATGAATTATTTAATAATAAAATAATCTGTCTTTGTATGCTCAGTACTTCTTGTATTGCTGTTTCAAATGTTTTACATTTCATACTGATTGTCATAGCAATCAAGTTAATCTTAAAATATTAAAATTTTCTCTTCGTTTTTCATCTTTCTATATCAATTGAAATTTGACACTTTTCTCGTAGATTACATTTTAAACCACAGCCCAATAGATAGATAATGGATAGAATAGCTTAAAAGATTCGATCTGATAGTGCAGCTAGCTGTTCCAGTTAGATGTGCATTTGAATGTCATCCTATAGAGTTATTGGGTTCACACTGGAGCCAGCGTAAGCAAAATGATGTGGCAGTTAAAATCCATGGAAGCAGCCAGTCCTCATTTCAAGTCCAATACCAAAATCAATTTTGTTTTCTTATTAAAAAGATATCCCAACTCATTTTTTATTTTTGAATAACTGGAAGAAATTGCCCTTGCAAAACTTTACTTGATGGTGACAACCAATCCTGGGATTTTTTTTTTCGAGGCAGTCATATTTTTTTGTGTGCTCGAAATCCTTATCCATCCCCCTTCATGACTCTTTCTAATTTTCTTAATTTCTTCCAACAATTAGATACTCCAAAAAGGTTGAACATACCTTTTCCTTGAATATAAGCTATCAAGACATGGTAACAATGAAGTTCCATTAAAATGTGACTGTCTGCCTGGTTCTGTTTTCACTATTGAGTCGAGACACTGGATGTGCTAGTGTAAATTGAAGTGCAACTTTAACAAGTCATTCATGGTCTAGAAATTCTTTGGATAAAGAACCTCTCCTGATCCTTTGGGCATGCTGTGGATACTTTATGAGATGACTTTGTTATGGAAATGTGCGGAACAATTTACCTCAACCCAAGTATTTGAGTTAGGAGGTGTCCCTGCATTTCATTTGCAGTCTTTGACATCAAATGAATGATTAATTTGTCTTCCGTTTCTTAATAATCATCAATATCTATGAGGTTGTTATTTCCATTGTTGTTGATGTATCTATCATCCTTCTTTAAGCCTTTAAAATTTGAAGGTGATCTGAACAGCTCATGGATGACAAAGTACCAGTAAATCAATTTTCTAAAAGGTGCACTTTAGTGCATGTAGAAATGTTGTAGTCTTTTGCTAAATGATTGTACAATATAACCCTTGACAATAAAAATGAATTGACTGATCTTTTTTTTTGCTTTAACCCTCTCCTTGGCCTCTCTCTATCTCTTAAGTTCTGCTAATCATGAGGATGATCATGCTCATGATTGATCAAGCTTGATTTTGTTTGGAAGATGGAAATGGTCAAATTGAATAGTGATTGTCTCTGCTAGATACAGTAACAGCAAATAAATGTGCCTACATCCGAATTCCAAGCTAATAACAATCTGGTAACTCATAAAGTACTTGTTTCTCAGCTGAGGTTCCTATCATTACTTTCATCAAAGCTGTTTTATGCCTTCAAAATAAAAAAGAAAATTGTCTTCTTATGTTCCAATGGAAACTATTTGATCTTTGATTAGTTGTTCTTGTGGTTTAACAATTCTGGTTGTAGCAATGCCACAAGTCGCACATCATTGGATTGTGATAGTTTTCCCCTTGTTATTCTGGCATTTCTTCATGCTAATATATAAAGTTACCTTGTGCAGCGATAAAGCATACTTTGTGGATCTTTTTGTAAGGGCATCCAACATGCCAGCCATGAAAATGTATGAAAAGGTAGGCCTTCTATCACTTCCAGCTTACTTTTGACAAAATCATTTCTGTTTTTTGTCATTCTGTTGTTTGATAGACATCATGACATTCTCGTGTTCTGATTTGGCAAGTCTAAATGGTGTTTAATGGAATGAAAAAAGCCCTGCTATGTGTTGTTTAAACTTTAACTTAGTATTTCTGTGATGGGGAGCCATTGCCATTATGAGCGTAAATGAAGGTGATGGATGTGATAAAGAGCAGTAAAGAAGTCCATCTATTGCTGGAAGGAGAGTTATGAGGAACTGATTGCATCGTGTTGGTGGATGACCGCATGAGTGTTTCCTTTGTGAATCTGGAAGGAGCAAAAGTGTGGTTTATTTATTGTAATGTGATCCATTTTGTTGTAGAATGAAATTATAAACAACCAAATTTCCATGTTGTTTGGTCACCGACACAACTTTCTTGAGAATGCTAATCTAACTTAAACCAAATTTCTGTGTTGAATACCTAACCACATTTCTGTGTAGAATCCTAACAACCAATCCTTTTTGAGAAGTATCCCAAATATCATAGGTAGGAAGTAGATAAACTTTTGTTTTTGAATGTGTGTCCAACAAATCCATGGGCATGGGTCTATCTGAAAGAATTTTGAAAATTATAGAGACAACCATGATATTAACTTTAAAGGGGCGTACATGAAACTTTTACATATTTTAAAGGATTTGTATATAGCTGCCCTATAAGAATAAGATAGATGTTGGTGTTAGAGTCAACTTGTTTATACTTATTAAGGAGTTCCATGGTGCATTACTAAACAGTAGTCACTGGCCCTGATTTGATGCTGGATTGGTTAAAACTTCATATCAAACATTTCATTGTTCTCGCTTAGTGGTACCAAATCTCAGTCAAACAAGTCATTTTGATACTCATGATTTCCTGCTTGTGCAGTTGATTATATTTGTGTTCATTTATTACGTTTGTTGACCATTTTTTTTTCCCTTCTACAGCTTGGATATGTGATATACAGAAGAGTACTACGCTACTATTCCGGGGAAGAAGATGGGTTGGGTAAGTGACTTCATTAAAAGCATCAAGTGACAGCATGCTTAGTTATCCAAACAGATCATCATGCTATTTATGTTTCATTTGCCTGCCTGATTTTCAGATATGCGGAAGGCATTATCTCGTGATGTTGATAAGAAGTCCATTATACCCCTGAAGCGGCCCATCACTCCGGATGAGCTCGAATATGATTAGATTGCTTTTGTAAGTCCTGCCACTGATTAGGTGATTATGTGCAAATTGTTGGATGATAATATTTATGTGAAAACTGTTGTGTTGATCAGATAGCATTGGATTATGCTATTCCTACAAAGGACACCTTTGGCTATGTGGATGTTAAGGACGGTGGAGGTTTGGGAAACAGTCAGAGAACAAAATTGTTGAATTTTGTTGAAATATACACCATATTCATTTAGCTCCTCCATCTCCGAACCTTTTCGTTTGAGGTTGTGCTTCTTTATGATGCAGTAGTAATTTGTGAGCTAAATGATGTCTGATGCAGTAGTAATTTGCATTGCCATGGAAATAGATTTGGAATAAGCTGATTCTGAAAACACTGAGAGGCCAATACAGAAAACAGATCTTTTTTTTTTTCCTGTAATGTTATTCTGAATCCGTTTATCACATCTAACCTAAACCAAACATTGTGATCTCCAAGCCAATTGTACGCTCGCTTGGAGAAGGCAAGCTACCATTGCTGTGAGTTCTCTAAATGATGAATAAACATGGGCTAATTACATATTATCTTTTAGTTTGACCTTCTTAGTATTTTAATTTTTAAAATTAAAAATTTATATTAAAATTTTATAATTATAAAAATAAAATATTTAACTTCATTTATTTTAATGTTATCAATTTTACCGACGAAAGATATGACATGTGTAGGAATAACATGAAAATGATAGGCAAAATGATAATTTTATTATCTTAGTTACGTTCTCTTCTTAGTCAATTGTTATTGTGGTGGCGAACAATGACATCGCTCGAGACTGTGAGTAGCTGTTGTGGTTATGGTCGACGAGAACGACACGGGGATGTCCTTGGGGATGGGTCGAATGAAGTTAAGGGACTTCTACAGCTTCTTGTGGGGGGAGGAAGAGGACGAGGATGATGGTCGTGTCAACACAGATGTAGAGTGGCATCGCTTTGCTCTGCATCTGTGACTTCTGCTCGACATCGTCTTGTATCTATGTTGGCGCTGACGCAAATGCAAAGCAGTGCTCATCCTTCTTCCCCCTTTTGCAGCTTTAGATCTGCGTAGGTGCTAATGCATATGCATGGCAATGCATAGCAGAAGCCGTAGATGCCAACACAGATGTCGGCGCTTTGCATCTCATCAGCATCACTTTGCATCTGCATCGGTGTCACTCTGCATTTGCATCGACGCCAATACAGATGTAGAGCGGTGAAAGAGGAAAGAAGGATGAGAGATTGGGGAAGGGGGAAAGATGGATGAGCCCTGCTTTGCATTTGCGTCGACGTCGACACATATGTAGGACAATGTAGAGCAAAAGTCGTAGATGCCAACGTAGATGTTGACGCTGTGCATTTGCGTCGGTGCCGATGCATATACAAGGTGATGTAGAGCAGAAGTCACAGATGTCGACGCTTTGTATTTACATTGACGTCGCTCCACATTTGTATTGATATTGACACAAATGCAGAGTAGCGAAAGGGAAAAGAAGGATGAGAGATCGGGGGGGAAGAAGGATGAGCATCGCTCTATGATGCCGACAAAAATGCAAGGTAATGTAGAGCATAAGCCGTATATGCCAATGTAGATGCCGATGCAGACGTCACTCGACATTTGTGTCGGTGCCGACGCAGATGCAAGGCGATATAAAGCAAAAGCCACAGATGTTAACACTTTGCATCTGCATCAGCGTCGCTCGACATCTACGTTGGTGTTGCAAAGCAAAAGCCTGCAGATGTCAATGTAGATGCTGACTCTCTACATTTGCATCGGCCTCGCTTTGCTTCTGCATCGGTACAATCATCGTCCTCATCATCTTTCTCCTAATTTGCCTCACCTTCCATTGTGAGAGAGGAGAAAGAGGACGAGGATGATGGTCGTGTCAACACAGATGTAGAGTGGCATCGCTTTGCTCTGCATCTGTGACTTCTGCTCGACATCGTCTTGTATCTATGTTGGCGCTGACGCAAATGCAAAGCAGTGCTCATCCTTCTTCCCCCTTTTGCAGCTTTAGATCTGCGTAGGTGCTAATGCATATGCATGGCAATGCATAGCAGAAGCCGTAGATGCCAACACAGATGTCGGCGCTTTGCATCTCATCAGCATCACTTTGCATCTGCATCGGTGTCACTCTGCATTTGCATCGACGCCAATACAGATGTAGAGCGGTGAAAGAGGAAAGAAGGATGAGAGATTGGGGAAGGGGGAAAGATGGATGAGCCCTGCTTTGCATTTGCGTCGACGTCGACACATATGTAGGACAATGTAGAGCAAAAGTCGTAGATGCCAACGTAGATGTTGACGCTGTGCATTTGCGTCGGTGCCGATGCATATACAAGGTGATGTAGAGCAGAAGTCACAGATGTCGACGCTTTGTATTTACATTGACGTCGCTCCACATTTGTATTGATATTGACACAAATGCAGAGTAGCGAAAGGGAAAAGAAGGATGAGAGATCGGGGGGGAAGAAGGATGAGCATCGCTCTATGATGCCGACAAAAATGCAAGGTAATGTAGAGCATAAGCCGTATATGCCAATGTAGATGCCGATGCAGACGTCACTCGACATTTGTGTCGGTGCCGACGCAGATGCAAGGCGATATAAAGCAAAAGCCACAGATGTTAACACTTTGCATCTGCATCAGCGTCGCTCGACATCTACGTTGGTGTTGCAAAGCAAAAGCCTGCAGATGTCAATGTAGATGCTGACTCTCTACATTTGCATCGGCCTCGCTTTGCTTCTGCATCGGTACAATCATCGTCCTCATCATCTTTCTCCTAATTTGCCTCACCTTCCATTGTTGTTCTCCCTCCTCTTTCTCCTCTGGCATTACTTTGCATCCGTGTCAGCATTGCATCGCTCTGCATTTGTGTTGACGGGACGCAAGGCCTTTGCCTCACCTCTCGTTAACGCAGTTGCTAATGACTCATTTCTTCCCCCTTTTGCAGCTTTAGATCTGCGTGGGTGCTAATGCATATGCATGGCGATGCATAGTAGAAGCCGTAGATGCCAACACAGATGTCGACGCTCTGCATCTCATCAGCATCACTTTGCATATGCATCGATGTCACTCTCCATATGCATCGACGCCAATACAGATGTAGAGCGGTGAAAGAGGAAAGAAGGACAAGAGATTGAGGAAGGAGGAAAGATGGATGAGCACTGCTTTGCATTTGCGTCGACATCGACATATATGTAGGACAATGTAGAGCAAAAGTCGCAAATGCCAACGTAGATGTTGACGCTGTGCATTTGCATCGGTGCCGATGCATATACAAGGTGATGCAAAGCAGAAGTCACATATGTCGACGCTCTGTATTTACATCGATGTCGCTCCACATTTGCTTTGATATTGATACAAATGCAGAGTAGCGAAAGGGAAAAGAAGGATGAGAGATCAAGGGGGGAAGAAGGATAAGCATCGCTCTGTGATACCAACAAAAATGCAAGGTACTGTAGAGCATAAGCCAAATATGCCAATGCAGATGCCGATGCAGATGTCACTCAACATTTATGTCGGTGCCAACGCAGATGCAGGGCGATATAGAGCAGAAGCCACAGATGCTAACACTTTGCATCTGCATCAGCGTCGCTCGACATCTATGTTGGTGATGCAAAGCAAAAGCCCACAGATGTCGATGTAGATGTTGACTCTCTGCATTTGCATCGGCCTCGCTTTGCTTCTGTGTCGGTATAATCATCGTCCTTATCATTTTTCTCCTCATTTGCCTCACCTCCCATTGTCGTTCTCCCTCCTCTTTCTCCTCTGGCATCACTTTGCATCCGTATCAGTATTGCATCGCTCTCCATTTGTGTTGACGGGACGCAAGGCGTTTGCCTCACCTCTCGTTAATGCAGTTGCAAATGACTCACTTGGGATGTTAAAATTATATTTTTGTCAATCATTTTCGTATTATTCATATACATATTGTTATGTAAAGTATCTTCCACAAGTAAAATGAAAATGCTAAAATAAATAAAATTAAATATTTTACTTCAATAACTATAATGATTCTAATATAAATTTTATAAGTCTAAGAATCAAAATACTAAAAAAGTCTTAACTATAAAAGATAATCAACGAGCGGTCAAACTATAAGCTATGACAGCAACTACTTACCAAGTCTAATTCAATGAAGCCATGTGTCCTCGCAAGACCACATATGAACCCCCCAAACAAATAAACGACGACAAACGAGTGCCGGCTGTGTGCATTACCAGATTATAAAGAAGATTGTTTATTCTCAATCATGGTCAATATTTATTAGTAGCGAAAGGGAAAAGAAGGATGAGAGATCAAGGGGGGAAGAAGGATAAGCATCGCTCTGTGATACCAACAAAAATGCAAGGTACTGTAGAGCATAAGCCAAATATGCCAATGCAGATGCCGATGCAGATGTCACTCAACATTTATGTCGGTGCCAACGCAGATGCAGGGCGATATAGAGCAGAAGCCACAGATGCTAACACTTTGCATCTGCATCAGCGTCGCTCGACATCTATGTTGGTGATGCAAAGCAAAAGCCCACAGATGTCGATGTAGATGTTGACTCTCTGCATTTGCATCGGCCTCGCTTTGCTTCTGTGTCGGTATAATCATCGTCCTTATCATTTTTCTCCTCATTTGCCTCACCTCCCATTGTCGTTCTCCCTCCTCTTTCTCCTCTGGCAT